>JAWWLV010000021.1:20120577-20176680 GCA_035041135.1 Platyrinchus mystaceus | reverse complement strand
TTGAACACTTCCAGGGATGGGGCAGCCACAGCTTCTCTGGGCTACCTGTGCCAGGGCCTCACCATCCTCACAGGGAAGAATTCCTTCCCAATATCCAATCTAACCCTGCCCTCTGGTAGTGGGAAGCCACTCCCCTTGTCCTGGCACTCCAGGCCATTGGCACATGCCCTATATTTCAGCGCCACCTATGGTGTGGTAGGATCCTCACCCAACCTTCCATGCTCCAGGGCCAAGGAGGGGAGGGGCAACACAAACTCGGCATAAAATGAACAGAATTTCAATAGCAACAGTCAAAGACATATCTTTGGAATATTAGATTTATGCAGTGGGAAGGAACCATCAAAACCATTCCATTTCAGGAATATAAAGGCTTCCTGAGCTAGTGAAGCACAACAGAAACACTCAGTGATAAAGGACATCACAGCTCTTTATAAACTGAACCGGTGGTTTCCCAAATTTAATATGCATGAACAGTGCATGTGAGTCCTCTTAAATCCAAGTACCAAACCCTGCCTGTTTAATAAATCTCACCAGTCCTCCACTATTAGACAGGGGATTAAAACTAATCTATCAATCCCAAAACCAAGCACAGAGTGGATTAAAATGCAAAACACATGAGAGTATGAAGATGCTTAATGCTAAATAACAAACATTTCAATCACAGAAATCATTTTTATCTTCTTGTTTATGCTAAGTAGATACTATTAGGCTTAATATCTGTATTAACACAAGTGGGGGAAGAAACAGTTTTAAGGAGACCTAAATACTTGAATGCTGCTGGATTGCCTGTGAGCAGAAGCTCTTGTGGTGGGAGTGAGCACAGCCTGGTGTTTAAAATCCTGTTTACTCTCTCAGGCCAGCTCAGTGGTGCTTGACCTTTTTCCTACGTTTTTAACCCAAAGCAGAACACCCAGAGGGTCCTGACAAAGCCAGAACTTAAACCTGTTATTTGCACGGTAACATCTGAATATCCCATTTCCCCAGCTCTGGTGTTGCCACGATGTTGGTCTCACACAAATGGAGCTGTGTGTGCTCCAGAGATGGAGCTCCGTGTGCCTGTATGAAAAGGGAATGACAAAGGTGACTCACACAAGGGCTCCCACTTCAGCCAATAACTGACTTTGTCACTGTCATTCTGAATTCCTGGCAATGGGATGATCCCCCGTTCTGGCAGGAAGCTCTCCATCTACATCTGGGTTTGTCCATCTGCCTGGTGGAGATAAGGATTTGGGAGCACTGCCCCCAGCTGTGGTGAAGGCACTCGGCACGTTCCTTCAGCACTTTGAGGGTGCGAAATGCCCAGTGTTTGCCTGGATTCACCCGAGAGCATCCCAAACCTGCAGAGCTGCTTATTCCTGGGTATTTGAGCAAAAACTACCCAGTGAATCAGAGGAGTTGTAAGATTCGAGATGAACTAAAATCCACCAGGGATCTGTGCGAGGTCAGCAGCACCCACACCTCGCTCGTGGGCACACCGGGCTGTGAGGGGACGGCAGCAGAGGAGGGGCTGGAGCATGAACCCCAGTACTGTCCCCAGCAGAAGGGCTACTGAGGAGCGAGAGTGCAGCCTGGGAGGGGGAGAATGGCACACAAGTCCAGGCCATCCAACTGGAGAGGGAAATCTGGCAACAGGAAAAAAGAAAAGAACAGCCAACCTCTGCCCTCACCTCAACAGCACTGACTTACAATGATGGTTATTTGCCCATGGGGCCTCGGTTTTGGTGTGGCAAGAGGCTACAGTGCCATTTCAGCTGGAAAACACTGGGAAGTTGCATTATTGTTTAGCTTTGCCTGGGTGGCGAAACACTGTTTCTGACGTGTCATCATTCACTATGACTAAGACCTTCACTCCCTTAGGGAAGCTTGAAATACAGAAGCAATACAGAGGCACACGATTTTTTCTAGGATTGAGACAGTTAAATAACAGATTTCTGCTGTCCTAATCTTTTAATGTTAGCAGAAATCACAAATTCAGGAACAGAAAAAGCGAAGAATGCAGCAGTCTGAGTTGCTCCATGAACTGGAAGCAGGAGTATTTCATTTCAGAGGAAGGGAAGGAACCCAAGGCAGCACCTGCCCCTCAGCCCCTCTCCAACAGGAATGGTGCATCCCTGACCACAGCCCAGCCCATCCCTGCTCATCCTCCCTGTGTCTGTGCCACCTCGACACCAGCAACACCTCGGATGTGCAAGGACACCAGAACAGCAAAAAGCACCACGTGGAGGGATGTCCAAGGCAGCACTTCTCTGTGTCCCTCTGCGCCACTGCCCGGGCTCGGGAGCTGAGTGTATGGACACAGCGATGCTCCGGGTCCTCCCTGTCCCCTCCAGACACCCCCAGCCTTTCCTCTGCCCCTTTTCCCACTGGTGATCAGCATCACTCCCCCGTGACTGGCAACCCCAAAATGCCCAGAGTCGTTCCATTCTGGTCTTCAGAGGCATTCCCATTTTCCCCACTTCATCTAATACTCAGTGCCCACGATGCCAAAGGGGAGGTGAGAAGTGAGGATCATCACACCCAAACAGCTCACGAGTGCTGGTAAAAGCTGTGCAAAGTAAATGGATGACTTTATCATCAGTAATTGTGGAAGAACTCATTACACTGTCATTTGGAGTGAGGAAATACCTTGGACAATGGCAAAATACCCGCAAAAAAAATTAGTCCATGGCAGCGTAGGGAGCAAAGAAACCCATGGGCAGGAGGAGGGGAAAGAAAATGGTGCAGAAACTGAACCTACATAGCAGCTCTGTGTAAATAGGAGGTGTGTAAAGCCCTGTCCAGCTTCTTCTGCTTGGTTCCCAGTGGTACAGGAGGGAAGGGGAAGGGAAAAGGACCTACAACACTCATCTAGTCTGAGCCAGCAGACACAGGCTGAATAAGTGGGGCAGATCTGCCCCTGTGCAAGTCAGGTCCAGTACTGAGACTAAACTTCATCTACAAGAGAACCAAGGTCTGGAGCACAACTACTTGTGTCTGTAGATCAGCCATATTCCCCTTTCAGTCTCCCAACTTCCATCTTCCCATCCCTGTGTACATATTTGGGGCCCAGCTGCCCCACATGTGTGGTTTGGGTACTGCTGTCAGTACATCACATCACTGCTCAGAAATCATCCCCAGCCCTCCCAGGACCTGGACCAGCCCTCCCTGAACTGGGCTTGCTCTCCCAGCCAGGGCTGCCCTGGAACAAAGAGGGGCTGTTCGGCATATCAGAGCCCTGGAAGTGTGGAGAGGTTTATAAGATTAATTCTTATCTCTCTGGGCAGTGGGTCAAGTCAGAACCGTCATTCAACGAACTCTACGGATAATCTCCCTTTATTACTTTCAATCAAACTAAGTGTCTGCAATCTGCAGCACGGTTACTAATTTAGTGAAAGAAATTACCTGTAGAGCTCGATTATATAATAGACAAAATATAAAATAGTCTGGGTAAGCAGCCATTCAGCTTTTACATCTCTCCCTGCAGAGCAAAGCTGCTCCAGCCTGGCTGTGGCTGCACCCGCAGCTGCTCCGGGGGGGGAAACTGCCCAGAAAGGAGTGGACAGTGTGTTTGTCCACTGTCTAATTAAAGTAAGAGAAAAAGAAACTTGTGGTTTGGGCTACAGTTGGCATTAAATCTAAAAATTTGCTGTTTGCGAATATTTAACAAATGTGTTTTGTGAGAAATCAGATTTCCAGAGTATTCTGGTTAATGGAATTCTGCTGCAGCCCCTGGACAAAACAATGTAAAGCTGCCTGGCTTGTGGAAATCATTCTCCTCCAGTGATGGATAATATAGCATGAGGTTCGCCTTGGTTTGATTAATTTCAGAATATTGCAGAGAAGCTGCATAATCCCTAAGATAGCAGAGAGAAGGAGGAAGACACGACGGAGCGGGATAAAAGCGCGTGGTAACGAGCACAGGCAGTTCCATACATACATTAGATAGATATTATATAGATATTACAGCAAGGCTCACAAACTCGGGGGGGTGGCCAGTAGCCACCACAATAAAGGGCAACACTGAAAGCAAAAACCCACTGAACATTTCCACAGCTACAACCAGAGACAGAACACAAACAGAAAATTCCCATTTCCTTTTGCTGTTCACAACAGCCATTATTTATACAAGCCCTGAATATAGAAAAGGCTCTGACAAATTTACAGTGGGGTTTGGATGGATGAGGATGACGAATGATGGATGAGGGAGGCAGAGGATTCCCTTATTAAAGCATCAAATCTTTCCCTAAATATCAAACAGACATCTCAGCCTCAGCCACTTGGCTCATATCAAAGGAAGCAAAATAAAACAAGGAAACAAATCAAGGAAGTAAAATTTTGCCTACCGATAAAAACTGGAAATTTGTCTTCCATTATACACAATTTCCACTACATAACTTAGTCACTTTTATTCTGTGTTTTACACCTATTTGAAATATTCATTTATTTTTAAAAAAAGACAAATACAACAACACAACACCCCAAAACCTCAGTAAATTTCAGTACAAATCAGGCAACTGGTGTAATGACAAAACTGCCCTGTTCAGCCATCTGGGGAAACAGCTGCAGCACACAGGTCCCCACAGCGCTTCCCAGTGTCCCCAACAGAGCCACCACCACAGGAGAGCCTGGTGGGAATCCAGTGGGATCCTGGTGGGTGCTGAGCAGGCAGAGCCCGGGCGGTGCCCAAGCCTGCAGCCCCATCTCATCAATACGTAGTGGGAATTTTTTAACTTCAGCCTGTCTCTGTGCTGCCTTAAAACCCACCCCCACCCCCTTTCCCACTACACGCAAGACAAAAAAAGGAGCTGCACATGCCCCAGTGCAGCAAAAGTAAAGAAACACAGTGGTGTAAACGAGGACAATCCCACCGAGGGCTCTCCGAAGTTCTGCAGAGCAATCGGCACCATCAGCTGACTTCCCTTTGACCATCACGGATGCTGGTGGCCACATTGCCCTGGAACAGCTCAGACTGGGAGCAATATGGGGGAAAGGCATTGCTCTAAATCCTCCCCTCCCTGTGTGTGTGCAGCCCGTGGCTGGGCAGTGGCTGCTCTGATTTCCAGGCGTGTTGCTGGCGCGCACACGGGAGGAACGGCTTCTGGAAGGTAGAAAGGAGCAGGGGTGGTGGATGCACTGTGGCTTGAAGGCAAGAAGTTACCAGGATGGAAAGGTAGGATCAATAAGGCTGGAATATCCTGGTCAGAAAAGCCAGAACGTGAGGATAATGGGTAATATGGGAAAATAACATGTAATACATGGGAATTGAGTGTTCTCAGGTGCAATGTACAGTAGTGACCATCCTACTGCCAAACTAATAGTGCACAGTTAGAGCTGGTTCATAGCAAACTGCCAGGAATGACCAGGGATAGGGAAAATCTCTTGTATGACCAGAGTGAAAGACCTTTTTATCTCACCTTAACTAGGCAATAAATAAGAGGAGACATAACAACAGCAATAAGATAATGAAAAACTCACAGGGGGTAGATCAGCTGCTTCTGGGCCATCTTGTAACACAAGTACCTGGGCATCCTCCATGAAATTAAAAGGTGATGCATTTGAAACTAGTCAGGGGAATTTCTTACCACAAATGCAAATTAAACTTGGAGACTCCCTGGCACAGAACACAGTGAGCACAGGAGCACAGACAGACACAAAAATGGAGGGGACGTTTCTGCTAATATTAAAAAAATGCAGAATTAGAGTAGTTAATGGTAACAACTAAAAAACCCCAAGAAACTACCTCATAGAAGTTGTGGTTTCATTCCATTTCTAACTGTAGGCAATCAAGAGGGAAACAGCACATGGGCAGGTGGTTTCACACGTGGAACTCGATGTTTCTTTTCCGGAGCACACGGTCTGCGAGGCAGGACAGTGCTGGGTTAGGGGGAAGCAGCAGGTGCTCTCAGCTCCCCAGGAGGGGTTTTCTCAACTGCAGAGCACACACCAAAAAGAATTCAAAATCCAAATCAGTGAAGCAGCGCTCCATGCCCAGCTCCCTGTAGATCTCCCTGTCCCTGCCTGGCACCCTCCAGGCTGAGCCTGTAGCTCTGTCACACATTCATTATTCCAACAGTTGATGGGTTATTTTTCACCAACACCCTCACAGATGACTTCCGAGCCTTGTGTCCAGATGAAACTCAGCATTTGCTCCACACTCCCCCATCAAAGCCCCAAATGTTCCATCTATAACATCCGTGCTCCTTCCTCTCCACAGCCCCGTCAGCTCCCCAGGAAGGTTCACAATGCATCCACTGAGCTGCTGGGAGATTTTACCCTTCAAAATGCTCCAGTGTTTCCCTCTTAGCCAGAGAGCAAAGGCTGTGGATGGAAACCCAGACAGCCCAGGTTCTGGTCTCAGCATCCCAGGAAATGGAATCCACATGACAAAACATCCCCTTAACTGTCTTTTGATTCAAGCTTGTCACAAAGCATCTTCTCTTCTTTGTGTGGGAAATAAACCCAACCCAGCCCATTTACACAAATAATTGCTGGGCTCAGTCTTACCAAAAATGCAAAGAAAAAAAAGTCTGCTTTCAAAAATTAGTTGTTCTTTTTCATGTTAAAGGTCAAAGATTTTCAATCAAGGCAGATATTTAGGTGAAAAATTCCATTTTCTCACTACACCATTTTTAGCTGGGAAAAAAGGGCAAGTGAAGTTTTTTTCTAAACATCTCTTGTTCCTCAGCACAATCATGGAATCACCAAATGGTTTGGGTTGGAAGGGACCTTAAAGCTCATCTGGTTCCACCTCCTGCCTTGGGCATGGACACCTTCCACTAGCCCAGGTTGCTCCAAGCCCCATTCTAACCTGGCCTTGAACACTTCCAGGGATGGGGCAGCCACAGCTTCTTGGGGCAATTAATTAGCTTCAAGTGCTTTCTTCACATCCCCAGGACACAGTGCGGGACCATGGCAGCCTCTCCCGTGATCCCAGAGGCAATTCCAGCACCGTGGTCACTGGACATTGGGAAGAGGAACAACGTGCACTGATGGGGATGGGAAACTTCTCAAAGCACCTTCGCACTGGGAGTCACCCCCAGTTTTACCATGAAATATGTACAGAAAGCCAGGCCAGAGGTAACTCCCATCAGTTGCTCAATGGTCTGCAGTTCCAGTTTTGTATGGGAGTCAGTAGAATTCCATGCAGTGTCTGTTTCCAGTGGATGCAATTTTTTACTCCAAAACAGTGATAAATAAATGAGTAGTTGGGTAAAGCTGCATTTGTGCTTTAAGGAGAAGAGGATCAAAGTGAGGCAGCATCAGAGAAGGCAACATCTACAACCAGATTAGGCTGCAAACACCTCTAACTCTTCTTTTATTACTGCACCTGTTAGATTCATTTTTAATGATTTTTAACCTTATAATTTTATATTTTAAGTCTCTAATAAATCACATTTACCTCCCTTGGGTGATGTGTTTTGATATCTGGTTATTTATTCACTTTAGTACCTGAGTGGTTGTGTTGGAAAATCTTTCCACAGCATGTTTAACACACCATAGTCTGGAAGGAGACCTGCATGTCTGACAGTATTGCTGAAAATAAAATATCTCCTCTTTTCTTTGTTTGAAGCAGTGGGAGCTGTGGCTGTTTGGGTCCTGCTGGACCCCTCCCACCGCAGCCTGGGGAGTGGGTCTTATCCACCTGGGAGAACCTGGGTGGGACCACCAATGACCCAGTCTTGGAATCACAGAGACTTTTTGGTTGGAAAAGCCTCTAAGACCGTCAAGTCCATCCGTTCCTCCAGCACTGCCAAGGCCACCACTAACCCATGTCCCCAAGTGCCACATCCAGACGGCTTTTAAGTCCTTGTTTTTGGAAGCACGACCACAGAGTGAAAATCACAGGCTGATGTCATGTTTAGGGTTTGGGGGAAACTCACAGCTCGTTGGACTGTCCCAAAAACAGAGCACATGTCAACACCAGCTCCTCGGGACAGCAAACCTGAGCTGCAGTCACACGGCGTGTCCTGGATGTGCTCCGAGGACACAGCACACCAATCCACCAAAAGTACCACTGTTTTCCAATAGAGAGCCCTCCAAAACTGCTCCTAAATGCAGGAAAACAAGTCTATAATTACATAATTAAGCAGATGCACTGCAAGTTTTCTTTTCTGTTACTCTTTAGATTTTTAAAAGGCAGTGGGACAGCGCTGTACTAAAAAGCAATAAAGCACGGGTAATTTAATACGAAATTACATCCATATTGAAAAGTTTACATGAAGTTGAGAGCAGGCAGAGGTCAGGTTTGCAGCAGGACTGTCTTTAATTGTGGCCATCAGGTTTAGCAATCCAGATCTCTGGATCAAAGACAAATAGAAGGCGTTTCCTCACCACTGACTAGTGAAAGCAGACAGTGAGCACGGCCCTATCTTGCACCAAAAGGTCATAAAAACGATTAACCAAGGGGGAATACGCCTTGCTGTTCCACACACACCTTCACAGAGGCACTGTGGATTTTTCAAGCAGATTTTTCAGCCATCAGAAACATAAATTAAAAATTTTACTATCAGTTTTCAGATGCAAAGGGGTTTTCTTGTCCTTTAAAAAACGTGTCATCTTTGTGTAGGTCTTTTTTAATTTTTTTCAGTTGCCTTCAATCATCCTCTCAGCCCAGTGAAACAATTCCTCCCTCCTTAGGGAAGAGATGTGAGCTGAGACAGTGTTTCCTTTCTGGGGGGGGGGGGGGCGAAAAGGAAAAAAAAAAAAATCAAATGAGGAGTAAATTATCAGCAAATCAGATAGAAACAAGCTCCCCAGATCTGCAGATCCATTGTACAAATGAAGCAATTTCATCTCAGGCTCGCTCTGGGGGTGGGATTTTAAGTGGCCAAGGGGGACTGGAGCGGGATGCTGGCAGCCGAAGCATCACAACATTTGCATGCACAGACCACTCAAATCTGCACCAGGAGACTACTTGTGAGAATCCATCTTTTTTCACTTAACAAGATACAAAATATAAAACACATTTGCCTCTTATTAAGCCTCTCTTGTAAGTGGTTCCAGGTCCACCATTTTTAAAGAGGGGGAGAGGGGAGCCTGGATGCTCTCTTGGGAATTTCACGGGAGTGACTGGAGATGAGGTACAGGCTGGAAGCCTTTATTACTTTTTTTTTTTTTTACTTTTTTTTTTTTACTCTTTTTTTTTCCTTCTGTCTAAAAGCACAGAAGGAATAACATTTTAAATCATTAGCATTTACTTTAAGTAGCACTTTCTCCAACTCAGCTTCCCTTCCTGGCCCTCACCCTGCCCGCATGGAGGAGCTGCCCCCACGGAATTGCCTTCTGGTTTTGGAAGGCAGAAGGTGCTTTTTTAAAACTCTGGCCTCCAAACTGGCGGCTGTGAAAGAAACCCTAATCTTGTTTTTCTTTAAAGTGTACTGAGAACAGGGTTCTTGTGTTTATTAGCACCCAGACCTGCAAAGCATTTCGCCTCTTAAAGTTCCTTTAGTGCTCTTGGAGTGGTTTCTGGTTTGGTTTAAAAACAAAACACAAAAGCACCACCAATCTCTGCGAAAAACAAGGATTTTTAGCAGCCTCAACCCAATTCACACATTCCAAAGCATTTTCATCGTTTCTGTGCTTGTTAAATATTAGATGCAATATTAAAATATTGAAGAGAAAAAAGGAGGCTGGTGGCAACTGCTTGAATTTACAACCCAGACAAAGCGATCGGCGCAGTGAGTTATGAAAGGAGTTGTGGATCCTGCAGGTTTGAGAACGTTACAGAACACAGTGATGAAATACCCCTCATTCAGTGTTCAGAGAGGAAGGAAAAACAAGTGGCTCCTTTACCTGGAAATAAGGTGTTAATGAGATCTCTTCAGAAATAAAAATAGTCTAATTTTCACTGTAAAACACACTGTGCATTCTCCCTTTCCATTTGTAAAAAAAAAAAAAAAGCTGGGGCACAGGTGCTTTGCCCTGAAAACTGTGGATTTCTAAGAAAAGGGTCGCATTTCGGGGACAGGGCAAGTACCATCCTTCATTTCCACATAAAGAAGGAGGCAGAAGAAATTCTGTTGGAAAACAGCAAAAGGGATGGAAAACAGAGCATCTGTCGAAGGAGAAAAACCACCCAAAACCTCATTTTTACTGCGTTTGGCACCAAACCTATTTGGATATTTCCAAGGCAACTTTCCCAAGTCCGGCAGTTGCCACATTTCCCCTAAATCTCCTGTATTTGCTACTAAAGCACATCTTGAACAAGCCCTTGTGTGGTAATAAGTTCAACAAGTGAGGGTCAGTCCCTGGAGCAGCTGTGCAGGAGGTTAAACACGGCACCCACCAGCCCTGTGGGAGCCCAGGAGGCGAGAGGCGTGTCCAGGCGGATCACAGCTCAGGGCAGGAGGGACTCTCGGTCCCTCGGGCACTCCTGAGCCCCCTCAGCAGGGTGGCACCCCCAGCCCAGACACAGCAACGCAGAGTCACAGATTGTGACTGCCCCAAGCAAAGCACAACATCTGTTTGCCACTGGTGACAGCAGGGAGGACCTGGTCACACAGGGGTCTGGTCTCTCACCACCTCAGAACACACGTTCACCACCTCACTGCCCAACACTTGGCTGTCTTGGCCACCCTGCAGCCAGAGGGACACCTCCTTTTGGACTCTACACCTCTCAAACACACTCTCCACCATTCCCTGCCACCACCAATCCTCTTCCAACAGCTGTCCCTGGGCTGATGCTTTGGGGTAGGATGGAAGAAAAGCCCAGCTCTGACCTTCTCAGCAGCAGCCATAGCTCAAGAGGTCCCTGCTGAAAGGTGGCATCTGCACCTTCTGCTCAGTGCAGGGACCTCCCAGGTGCTCCCAAGGAAGGTTTCCTTCAACAGTTACACCGGGTCTCAAGAATTAAGAAAGGTGAAGCCAATACTAATTACTGATCACTAGTCCTGGTGGGACATTTCACCACCATTGCTTGTAGTTTTTGTGGTCTCTGCTAAGGAAGCTTCCCGTCTCCACATTCCCAAGGCTCCCTGGCAGCCGCACTCCCAAGGCCAGGGACTTTCACTGCTGGGACTGAAGCCCTTGCACAGCAGCGGCTCCAGTGACCCAACAGGGTCCCACTTGACTCCCCTCACACCCCACTCACACGGTCAGACCAGGTTTCCTTACCGGTTCCACCCCAGATTTGCCATAGCAGAATCTCAGATGTCTCATTCCATAAAGCCGTTTATCCCGGTGCAGTAACACAGCAACAGCTCGAGCTGGTGCCCCAACAAAGGGACCCCTGGGCTTTTATCCGTCACATTCTACGTGTCAAGTTTTGCTCTTCTTGATGAGTCTTCAACTCCTGCCCCCCTCTGTCAATCCAACTCACTGGCATCACCAGTCTTCATCTCCTTTTTTCTCCAAAAGGTTGGCAATTCCTGGCTGTGTCTCTATGTCCCTTCACCTGGCTGGCTCACCCATCTCCATGCCCTTTGTTATTCCAAAGGTTGGTAGTTCACAGCCTCCTGGCCCCGAGTTTCCTCCCAGAGATCCATCTGCATTTCAATCTGCGTATCAGTCTCCGAGTCCAGGTATATTCCTCAACAGTCACAACGGGACAGTAACTTGTGTCTCTGCAAGCAGCACACGAGCTGAGGTGTGCATGGGTTCACCTGTGAGGATGGAGATTTTGTGGAGCTCCTGCATCTCCAGCTTCAGAGAAGCCACTTGTAAAACACCATTTTCCTGGAGCTCTCCCCACTCCACATGCACCATGGAGGAGAGCAGCAGCAATGGGATTACTGCTGACTCTTAACCAAGTCTTCAGGTCTGTCATTATTTTATGAAGAAGTACACTCTGCCTGTTAAATGGTCTCAGCATTGCAGCAAAGACACCCAAACACGACGTGTTATCTCTTCCTTTCTCCTTCCAGTATCCTTGGAACATCATTATCCTATTAACTATGACCTGAAACTGGGATTGGCTGACACTGTCCTGAGAACTGGGGTTGAAACAGGTGAAGGTGTTAACAAAGGGATAAAGGAGGAAACTCCAAAGAGCCGAGCTGCCTAACAACCCTCTCCATGTGTCATCCCCCAAAGTGCTCAGGACCTGCTCTCCTGACTTCACAGCATGATCAAGGTTAGAAGAGACCTTCAGGATCATTCAGTCCTACACTTGTTGGTGCTGGCACATCCATGGGTGTATGAGGGTTTGGGGCAGGACGAGCACTGACTTGGGAGAAACGTACAGGGCTGAGGGTTTAATCCCTTTGTACCTCAGTCACCCAATCCATAAAACAGGGATAATAACACTCACTAATCTCAGAAAGCTTTAATTGATTATTTGTTAAAATCATCAAGAACTTATCAGGAAGGCTTTAAAGATCTGCAAAGTCTATTAGTTATTTTATCATTATCATTGCTGACAAATTGTATGACTTTCCTCCGTTTCCTTTTGTGCCCTCTAGATCAGGAAGGTTCGAGGTGGACTTTGTGTCTTCCTGCTTGATCACCCTGAAGCCAAAATGAGCTGAAGTCTTGGGATATTATTACAATAAACAAGCAGAGCTTTAAGAGTAAATTCTTCAGCCCAAGGTTTCTGTCTTTCTGTTTATCTCACCGTTATGGAGAAAAAATGAAAACAACCTGGCAGAGCCCCACGCTGCAGCTCATGAGAAGTGAGGAGGTGCTGCACTGAAACGAGTACAGGGAGGGGAACACAAAGTCCAGCAGTGGAGATCCAACCACGGACCCCAGAGAATCTTAATGAGGCATCACCATAAAAACCCATGGCTGTTTATCACTGCTAACACCACGACAATTGCATGTTTATTAATGTAATATATGGAATCATATTCAAACCATATGTTTGTCTACACATGGGTTCACTGATTTGTTTTCTTTAAATCACTTGACCCAAACTTCAGTGTAACCACACTGTAATAATTTTCATCCTTTAAACTCAAAGTCTCGCTAAAGCACCGACCAGGCAAGTTGCCTGTCCAAGTTATGGACAGCCTGAGAAAGGAGTTTACCAGCTTTTCTGGGAATTTCTTCCAGTGATGAACTGGTATCGTTAACACAGCTGTGTCATACTCCCCATTGGGGTTTTGGTGATTAGAAGCTGAGCCTGCTGCCCCCAAAAAGGGCTGACTTCTCTAAAATGCTTTAGGTGGCTCCATGCATTCCTAATTTTTGCATTTTTTAGACCCAAAGGATGAGCAACTGTTGCTTGTCTGCAAAGCCAGCTTGAAGAAGGACTATTTTGATGCTCTAGAGATTTTTGATGGAATCATAGAATCATGGAATGGTTTGGGTTGGAAGGGATCTTAAAGCTCATCTGGTTCCATCCCCTGCCATGGGCAGGGACACCTTCCACTAGACCAGGTTGCTCAAAGCCCTGTCCAGCCTGGCCTTTGACACTTCCAGGAATGGGGCAGCCACAGCTTCTCTGCCCAACCCGTGCCGGGGCCTCCCCACCCTCACAGAGCAGAATTTTTGCATTTTTTGGTCACACCTGAAAGATTAACTTGTCCAACATGAGTAAAGGTATTTCATGGCTGGTGCATTAGGAGGAATTACCTTGATTCACATTGACTCTGCTCACCTTGGGGATCCCAAGCTCCCCGGGCCGTGGGCAGCCAGCCGGCTGCATTAGTGGGGCCGTGCCGGGGCGGGCGGCGTTTGCACAAACCCGACAGACACGGACGGACACGGGCAGGGAACGGCTCATTGCGTTATGGCCTCGGGACACTGAGCTGCAATCGCTCTAACAGGAAGGGGAAAGTTATTGAGCCACAAGCCTTCTCTCAGATGGTTTTCTCTTCAGAAGTTTACTTTACCTCCCAAATTAAATTTTTTGGTAATATTCAATACCCTTTTAAAAAAAAAAAAAATTAAGTTGTAGCAGTGTGTCCACAGTTATTTATTACCTGCCTTGTGGTCTGAACAAATATGATTTTGTTATTCCATGTTGTCAATAGAAAAAGCACATATGGTTTTGGTTGACAAAATTATGATAAAATTCACTGTATCCTAAAAAATGATTGAAAAGTTTGCAGATGGTTTCTGGGCATACTAGGGAGGGGGAGGATTGAATTTCAACAAAAGACGTGCCAAATTTTTTTTCTCTTCTTACTGCTCACCCTGTTTCCACATCCCAGCTTTTTCCTTATTAGATACGAGGGCAGAGCAGGTATCTAGCCCAGAACTCATCTGTTTCTCTTTAGCTTTTGGCATTCCATCACACTTGGTCATGTTCACATGATGTTATACCCAGGTTCCTTCACAGATAAACACGAAATGACATCATAAGTCTCAAGTCACAAACAGCAAAACCCAATTAATGGTAATCTAGAGTTTTGCACACCAAAAAATTAATGTTTGCCGAATACTCCTGATCTGAAGGGTTTCAGTCAATCTAAATCTTATCTTCTTTTTTGTTTTGTTTTGTTTTGTTTTGTTTTTTAAACTAAGTTCTGTTCTTCTCAGTTCCTTGACTTCCCAAGGAACAAAAAATTCAGGAGAGGGCCAGAACTGCCAGCCCAGATCAGAGATTATCTTGTTTGGCTTGAACTGATAACACCCTTTTCCTCAGTGCTGCTCACACAGTCAAGGCAAGCCCTTCCTTGGCTTTGCTGCAGCTGCTTGTGGAGCTTTTGAACATTTTGTAAAACCAAAGACCCGGCTGAGCTCTGCTTTGTGCATTTCATCTCCTGACCATCTGTACAAAGAGATTTCACCTGTCATTGGGGAAACACATTTTTCTTCTACTTTGTCTTTCTGGGGAAAATATTTATTTAACTTTCTGCTCGTCCCTGAAGGCTGTGGTGAGTGGTGCCCCGTGAACACTCCGGTTGGGTGGGCTGGCAGTGGGACAGACCCCCGGGTGCTGATGGGAGCAGGGGCTGAAAGCTGCAGTGTGGAGATTTTGAACTAACCCCTGTGCACTGGGACCAACCTGCTCGGCTAAAACAACTGCTGGGGAGCACCTCTCACCTTCTCACGCTTTCCAGTAATTTGGGAACAGACTTCGACTTGTCATGGACGTTTTTCTCTCCATGATGCTCATGGTAGTTGATGATCTGTTACATCAACACCTCTAACAGCTGTTCATACCGTGCTGTGCACACTCCATGTGGTGACCAGCATGGGCTGGAACAACAGAAACCTGGGCAGCAGAGTCTGCTTTCCCTGGGAGAGGGTGGAAGGACGGTGTCCTCGCTTTGTCTGCACAAGAGGTGTGCTCTGAACTCTGTCCCTGCTCTTTCATTTGAGCCACGTTAGTGATGGATAACCCAGGATACTCAGAATTTATACCACTTGCTAGAATATTCCCACCTCTGCCAAGCCTGTCAGTGCCCTTCAGCAGCTGTCATCCCGCCTGCCCAGCATGTCCACGGGGCACCAAGGCAGCCTGGAGCAGATGGATAATTATTGAGGGGAGAACATCTGGAAGGTGTCACTGGAGTGTTAGTAGCTCTCCCTGTATATGAGTTATGCCCAAACATGTCAATAAATTTCCCAACATGGAATTCATTTTTTCTAACAGGATACATGTGGAAGTTCATGTTTCAGCAGTGGCCAGAAGTGGCTCTTTTCTTTTTCAAAAAGGTTTGTGACCTCTTCTCCAGGCTACTGTAATGTGAGTTACTTGGGACTCCCTTCAGAGAGCACTCACAGACGCCAGGGGGATAGAGCACAGGAGCACAGGCTCCCAGCTCTGAGTTAGTGGGAGCTGTGCTCCACAACCTCCAGCCTCTGCCTCTGAGCCCAGAGCACAGGGAACACCAGCACAGGGCTGCTCCACGCTGGGGTCTGTGTGTCTTGTGGTCCATGTGTCCTGTGGTCCGTGTGTCCTGTGCCACCAGGACAGGCTGGGCAAGGACGGCAAAACTCCGGGTGCAGAGCAAGGTGGGAGTGCAGGACAAAATGGAGGGATGTTTCCCTTCCCACATCTGCACCCAGCAGCAGCAGCCAGCCCTGGGCACTCTCTGTGCTCCATAAATATCTGGGACATGAAGGAGAACAGGACATGTGCCTGGTGTGGGATCAGTCACAGAAACAAGAGTAAAACAGTGGCTGTGCCTCCTCCCTAGAGCTGCTTCCATCCTGGAGGGGATCTCCGGGACACGGAAGGTTACAGGCGAACTCAGACACCTCTGGGACCTTTGACATGAACTCAGAAACATCCAAGGGTCATCCAGCTGTGCCTGTTCAGTCAAAGGATCCCTGTCCTACGGCACAGACAACTGTAGGCAACTATTACACTAGGGAAAGGAAAAATTTTGCAAAGCCCTGAGCACTGACCGAGGAGTGAGATGCTCTCTATCTGTGCCTGCTTCCAGCAGAGAACCAAATTTTATCTACAACTATTTCTCACTCAAGATCTCTCCAAGCACATATTAAAATAATCAGCTTAACGATCACAGTGACCCCACTCAAATGCAGCAGCTGGAAGATCCCCAGCAACAACTCAAACAACATCCCTGCAGAACACAGCACATCATGTGTATCCCAACACCACACCTCCAAAGGCACCTTCTCAGAGGGACCAAGAGAACAGCTTGGACAGACAGCAGCGTGCTTTGATGCCTTGTCTGAGCCGCCACCCTCCGTCCAAGGCCCTGAGGGGCAGGGTCAGCACTGCATCACTGCAGGTCCTTGATAGGACACTTAAACCTCTAACCCACCAGTGCAGAGGGAAGAATTCTACCCAATAAACCTTCCTGACATGCAATAAAGTAACACATTTATTTACTTGCTTGAACCCACCAATGTGCTGTTCATTTCGGTGATTGATAGAATTGGGTTATAATAAGCATACTTTATTATTGAAAAATTTAATTTAAGGTTTAAACATAAAACAAATGGTATTTTCAAATCTATTTTAATGGAGACTATCAAAACCATTCCATTGCCATAAGGGAAAAATTCTGTCTCCATATCTGTTATGTATATATGCATAAAATCTTCAGCCTACAAGTCAGAGTCGCCTGTCCTTCTATCAATCCATCATTCTGAAAATAGAACACAGAAAGCCTTATTTTTTCACTTAATTTTCATTAGATTCTTGAGGGAATTAAAATAACACAATAATGGGCAAATGCTGCCACTACAAATCCAAATGACAGCAATGAATCTACTTACGGACAGAATTCGGCCAAAACTCCGGGGTGGAGTGCCAAGTACAGAGCAGACACCCATAAAAGTACACTTGGAGCTCGAGTTTGTCAGGTAGGTAAACAATACACTTTAATTCCAGAGAGGAATATGCATTCCTTTAATGATACAGGGGTTTGGGCATGGTCTTCCAGCCCCATGCTCTCAGCTGAGGGGTTGGAAGGCGTCTCTACCCTGCTGGTGGCCCTTGAAAGGTTCACCTGACAGCTCCCCTGACAGGCAGCCCCAGCCGTGGCCACACCTTGAGCTAGAAGTGCTCAGAGCACCACTGACTCAGCAAAGCCCGGGAAAACATCTGCCCACAGCTGGCCCCACTCTCCTCAAGTCTCTGCTCTAGTCCTGTCCCACTGCTGTTTATTTGTGGACACAGGCAAAACATGTTTTAAATTTGAATACATTTACATAAAACACCGCGTGGCTGCTGCCTTGCTGTCGAGGAGTGTGTAAGTTCAGCTTCAGTCACGCACTCAAGTTCGGGAGGGGAATGTTCTCATTCACATTTCCCTTACATTTTCTTACACCACTTCAAACGGCAGCAGCACATGAAAAGCACAAGGTGTTGGCTGGATTCTTGTTGGATAATTTTTAAATTATTTAAATTATGGTCTATATTTTAATGGGGTTTGTCCACTGCCCTGGTAAGTCCACAGCTCCATCTCCTCGGCGGGTCAGACCCTTGGCACATTTTGCATTGTTGCAGAAAAGAGATTTCTCTTTTGCAATGACTTTTTCTTTCCCTGGATGTTCCTTTGCTGCAGTTCTATTGTTTCAGGGGAAAGCAAATGTATTCCTTCAGCAGGTTTGTGCCTTCAGTGGTATTTGTGTAAGGAGGTTCCACTGCACAAACACAAAAAGCCCTAATAGATGCGGGCTGGGGCTGCCGCACACCGCACATGTCAGGTTTGATGACTGATGGTACTTACACAGATTTACACAACAAAAAGTACATTAAAAGGACGTTAAGATTGTGAGCCAATGTCACAAAAGCATGGAAATTCACATTTCAGGATTTAAACTTCCAATATTGACATGGAATGCTGAATACTAAAACAGGCTTCCATTAGAGTGAAGGCACTGAATAATTTTTAATCTGGACTATTAATTTCCTGAAATTTGTTGTTCTCTCTGCCTCTTAAGGCTTTCACATTTTTAATTAACTTTTTGTTGTGTCCTTGTCTTGTAATTTCTGAGTTGCTCCTCCAGTATAATTACATAATATATGCAGCACGTGTGATAGCTTAATTGGAAACGTTAACCACAATATGAACAGAAATCATAAAAAGCTTCACAAAACTTTGAGAGTAAATGTTTCTACAGCTTTAGTGAGTTTATAAATGGTTGTTTCCAGTATTATTCTCTTAATAAAAACAACTGCACTTAATGCCAGCCCAGCCTAGAGTAAAATTAGGAATAAGGAGAGGAATAATTAGTACCTACAAAATCCCTATCACAGTGGTGTTATTAGTTTCAGGTGGAAAAGCAGATTTAGGCTCAGGCAGCAACATTAACCCCCCTCTCTTTGATCCCCTGACCCCCTCCCCCTGCATCTGGCATTATTCCTACAAACCCCTTTTGGATCCAAACCTTTCAGATGTTGAATTGTTCTTAGGAGATGGGGAGCACTAAAATAAATGGGAACCAAAGGTGCTTAGAAATGTGTGCAGCCCGAAGGATGTGAACTTAAAAATAGGACAGTAAATTGTATTTTGGTATTTTTTTATAGCATTCAAAAAGATTATTCCCGAGTTTATGCCGGGCCTTATCCTGCTGTCAGTTCTTCCAGGCTATTTTACAAGCTATCCAAGGAAAAGTGTGAGCAAACCCAACGTGCTGTAACCTTAACTCACAGCCTCGCTGCAGGAATATGCAAGTTAAACCAGTGGATAAAAAAATCTCCCCCGACTATTTGCTTCACTGTGGAAAGGGGCTGGGACAGAGGGAGGGAGAGGAGGACTGGGAGGAAGGCACAGTGCAATGAGACAAAGCAGAAACTTCTATTTTGAATATAATTCATGTTTGCTAATTCCATTTCTATCTCTCCAGAAGTGAGGCTCCATCTTACAGCACACTGCAGCCATTTTCCCTTCACCAAGAAGGAACAGAAAATAGGATTCTTCCTCGAATAAACTAGAATATTGGTTCAGGTGCTGATGGGAGCTAAGCAATGGCTAACAGATGATTAAGGCAAATATCAGCTTAAAAAGAGTAATTTTCTTAATATCTCAAGACAAGTCTGTAATTCCAGGGCCAAAGGAGCTGTCTGTCTCCAGAAATGCTCCCACGTTTTGGTGTTAAATGGGGATGGCAATACACCAGCTCTGGATAGGCCTGTTATTGCAAAATACAATCATTTGTCAGGTTCCATGTTTGCTGAATTTGCTTTCCTGCCATAAGTGGCTTCACTAAGGATGAGCACAAAAAATATCTCCCATTCCCTTCCAAAGGCAGTGCCTTGTCATGTCCCTGGATCAAAGTCCACTGTTCGTTATCAGACACCCCTAAGAAGGGTTTGAGAATTGAGGAGACACCAATTTCTCCTTAGGGCAGTTGTCTAACGGTTATATATCCAGTGGCTGAGCATTTTTCTCCCCCCTAGAGAGCAAAAAGAACACGAGTTGGTGAAAGAAAATTGTTTTTCTCCTCATAGTCAAAACCACACACACTGAAATTTGGACACGAGACAATCCAAAATGGGACAGAAGAGAGCCAAACTCTCCAACTAGACTGTCTCACCACCATACAGCCTCATTTACCTGCAGGGTTCCTGGGAACCCCTTCCCCTGAGCAGCTCTCAGAGCTAAAACAATTAAGGGGGTTGAAATTTAGGGTTATACTGAGAAATAGGTTTCAGCCTCTGTTCTGACTAAAGACGGAACAGTGGCAGGTGCTCGTCATGCTGAACTGCAGCAAAAGACCACTACCAGTACCACTAAAAGCCATGGTTTAGCTCCCAGACTGTTATGGCAGGACATCAGGTTGTCTCCAAAGGTGTCTCCTCACTGCCCAGCCCCAAGCCTGGCTCCTTTCCCGCACCACCTCCGTGCACCAGCAGCAGACACGGAGTCGTCCTCCCCTGTGAGGCTGAGAAGGGCACTTTATTCCTTCCAGGTGTCCTGCCCTGCTTTATTTATGGGCTCACTTTCTCCCCTAGTGTGAGAAACCCAAGCTTTTAGCCAGCTGGGAAGGACTGGCAAGACACATTTGGAAGGAGAAAAAAATTAGCAATGCTTTTTTCTCCCCAGCCTTTGCTCACCTTATCGGCGGGGAATTTTCCAGAGTACTTAAATAAGCCTCAGCATCTGCCCCCCAAGCAGTGATGCACGAGGGCTTAGGAAAAGCTTCCCATGAGGAATGAGAAGGAAGCCAGACTGGTATTTCAGTTCTCCAGGGCTTTGGTAAAATCACAGTGAGCCCAGGGGCCATCATGTCTCTCACAGGCCTGATAAAGTCACTCCTCCTGTTCCCAAGCCGGTGTGGCAGGGACAGAGAGAAGAGGACCCTGTGCAGCACCACATCAACCCAAAATGACATCCAACAGCTCCCACTTGTGCCCCGAAGCCCAGTGACCCTCCAGCTGGATGCATCTTGTTTTTCAGTTGGAAATGGCACATCAGAAAGAACCAGTTGTGCATCACCAGCAGCTCCTCCAGCTGTAAACTCACACACCCAGCAGCAAGGGATCATGTTTTTGCTGGAAAAGCAAACTCGGGCACAGAGAATGTGTTGCAGCAGCTTCATGAAGCCCAGGACCCCTGTGGGACCAAACCCAGGCGAAGTTCAGCGGTGTGGGACGGAGCCCACGGGACCTGTCCCCACTGAGCTCCTGCCCTTGCGCTCTCAGTCATTGGAAAAGTGACGTGGGAAACATGCCAGGAGCTCAGTTCTGAAACACACAAGCATGAAGACCCTGGAAAAGTTGTTTCTTGAAAGAAAATTAATCTTAGGTTTATCAAAATGAAGTGTCAGATACCTTTACGCAGATGTGAGAGAGATCCTACCCTGCTTGGCTAATGGCAGGTTATTCCTTTTCTTACGCTGTCAACTATTGTTACTGATTGTTAATAGCATTAATATTTCCATCACTTAATTTATTTTATTAATCCCATTCAGGTTTACCATTGCCAGCATATGAACTGTAAATAGCAATAATAATGCCATCAAGGTTAATATCAGTGATGCTGAAGGGTATTATGTAAAACACAGGCTGTGAGCGGCAGCGAGACAGGCGCCTATAAAACCTGCCCGCGCTGGCGGGGGGTGGGTTAAACAAAGGTCTCGCGCAGATTTACGGAATTGCGTTATCTTCTGGAAGAGGTGAAGATTTAATACCCAAAGCCTCCTTTAAATTTCCTGTAATGTTCCTTTCTATCCCCCGACTGTAAAAATACAGCCAGAGACATCCGTAAGGAACGGCGTTTTTAGCTTAAATTATTAAAAGTCTAATAGTGGTTTCAGTTTGCTTCTAAAAGCAAAGGCGGTGGCAACAGACAGTTTGTCGCCTTTTAAATCCTGACGTGCAGGTGTTGGGGTGACTCCAGCCAGTGCAAGGGAAAGGTCTGTAAGACAGCACAGGACAAACAAAATCATGGATGTCCCCTGAAAGCCAAATGCTGGGTGGGAAGGGGGAGGCAGTCAACCAGGGGACTGGGATGAGTGAGACAGCCCGTGTGCAGTCGTTGAGAGGTTTCTGGACACTGTTCCCAAACAATTCCAGGACATTTCAAATCTAGGGTGTCCCTGTACCATCAGGTGTTTGTGCACGGCGTGTGGTTTATCAAGAGGAGCGATGATCCCATCAGCATTATCACACCTGCAGGATTTATTCCCTCAGAAATTAAAATACATCTGCTACCTAAAAGCTTATCAGCAACTAAAAGGCCAAAATATCTTTATTCAGATGACCACTCTCACAGCTGGAAGGCCCACAGTCCCATGAGGGTCCTACATGTTCATCACCATCATATCCAGGTAACCCAGCACGTCAGTGCCCCTCTTCCCATGGGTGAGTCCAGGGCCGAGGCAGGGACAGCAGAGGGGAATCTCCAGGGACATCCCTGTTACAAACCTGGCAACCCCAGGAAATATTTGCTAATGTTGCTTTGGAAAAAAGGGGGCTAAAAGATATTCAAGAATGAGAACTTGAATCCCATAGGAATTCCACAAGAGTACAGGAGACACTGGTAAAGAGACCACTGAAAACAGGAGCTGAGGGAAATGTGGGGAAAGGGCTCTGTTTGCCCCTCTGTGATGGATTTCTGGAGATGAACACATCGGTTTCCTGCACTCAGCCAGTGGGATGGAGTACTCACACCACTGGATCTGGGAGAAATGTGTAAAGGAGCTGGAGCTGTGAAATACCTTTCTGCTCCTTTTTCAGGGATGCTGCTGCAGAGGGTGCAGACTCTGCCAGAGCAGGGAACGCAAAAGGACGCTTGCCATGGAGAAAGGCTTCATCCTGCGGTGGGAAGTGGCCCGTCCACACAGACCCTCCTTTCTTTGTTACATCTGCCTTGCCTTGAAGAATTAAATTAGATATACAAGGGGGAAAGAGAGAGGGAGAGGGGGAGAGAAGGAGAGAGGGAGGGCAAGAGAGGGAGGGAGGGAGGGAGAGAGCAGAAAAAAGGCTCAGGCAGGAATATATTTCCTATGTCTGGATAAGGGGAAGGATTCGAGGTAATTGCTTGCTTTTCTCATTGTTCTCAGCTGCCAAGCAGAGATTCATAGAGTGTCTGCAAAGATCTCTCTCTTTTTTCTTTTCCTTCTAATTCTTCACCCCCCCGAACCCCCATCTGCCCCGATCCCTATCCCTCCCCTTCCTCCTGCTTATTCCACCCTATGAGGAAAAAAAAAGTAATTTGTCTGTTTTATTTATGATGCAATGAAGGTATGCTGAACGCATCGGGATAACCTGACACTGGTCAAACTATCTGTCAGCAAAGAAGAACTGCCTTCATACTCCAGCGAGTGCATAATTTAACCATTTCTCTCCCGGAGGCCAACGCCAGCCCATCCATTCCCAACACGAGGGTTTGTCACTGCTCCCTCCACAATCAAACCTGGGGTTGTTGGCAAAAACCAGCATTTGACATGTTTTCAATCAACCCTTTATCTTCTCATTTTCGCTAGTCATATACAGATTGTCTGCATGTAATAAAACTTCTCCTTGGAAAAATAGAAAATGATTTGAGATATTCAGATGAAAGCCAGGTCCCAAAACAAGATGGAACACACAAATCTGCCAGCTAGGAAACCAATTCAGGATGGATTTAGGACCCAGATAGAGCCAGACAATTGGATGCTGAGTATGAGGGAGAAATAGTAATGCCTCAGGTCTGAGAGAAGTACATCTAATCCCTTCCTCCTTGATGCACGGGGAGCAACGGCGTCAGCTCGGGGAGAAAACGCAACGCAACCACTAAGCAGGACAAGAGGGAAATGGGAGCTAAAGAGGGAGAAAGCCAGAGGGAAAAGAAGAAAATATTAGCAAATAATATTCCAAAAGATCTGAAATGTGAACCAGAAATAAAAAATAAAAAATAAATAAAATTAACTGCATACAATTTTTCTTTTTTAATTTAAAATAACACAACCAAACAAAAATAATCCACACAAGCGCTGTTGAAATGGGATGGAGCAGAGGGAAAGGAATTACTAGTTTGGATCCCACTATTTTAAATTAGTCTCAATATTTTGTATCACTCCTAACAGGCACATGAGAACCATGTGTGACCACCCTGGCCAAGCCAGGAGCCGAAAGGCCATTTTCCAGCACGGACTATGCTGGTAGTTCCCATCCCACCAAGGGGACAGGGGGATTCCCAGGCAGCTCCCCGTGTCCCTGCAGCTGTGCCGTGAGCGAGGGCAGCTCCTGGTAGGAGACAGGAAAAGCCACGGCAAATCTGACCAGATTTCTGATATCACCACAGAACACAACCCACAGGATCCACCCCGGAGCGCGGTCCCCGCAGCGGGAAGCCCTGCCAGGCACGAGAGTCCGGGGGCTGAGCACACCGACAGCATCCTGATGGTTAATAAACGACAGGAGAAAGTATAAAATAAATAAGAGGAGATTTTGCCCTCTAATGCGATGCGTGCAACAGGGATCAGGGCAGGACTCCAGGAAATGAGGGGTTTGACGAATAGCTGCTGCTCGGGATCTTATTTATTCCCGATACACCCCAGCCCTCGCCGTCGCAATCAGGAAAAGATTTTATGAATGGGAATATCTGTAGCAAGAGGGAATGTGAAATGGAAGGGAGATAATAGGAAGGGTCGGGTCAAAGCCAAGAGGCGTTTCCCGGGCCAGGCAGTGACAGCGGCCACCGCAGGACACCCGGGGGCCACTGTCCGGGGCCACTGTCCAGGGCCAGCCGGCCGCGCTGCTCACACGGATCCGTTCGGGAAGCAGGGGTTGCAGAACTAAATTCTGGGTTTATTCTGCAACCCTGAGAAACCAGCAACTGGAATTCACATATATTTTCCTTTGTGAGATTATTTAGGAGTCAATTGTTACAGCTATTTGTGCACTTACCTATAAATATACAAGTATGAAACACACATTAGGATAAAAACAAATATATTTGGCAAAACATAAAAATAAAGACATAATTTGAATATGGGGAATCAATTTATAAAAGAAGAGATTCTCTAGCAGATCTATCAAAAACAGGCATATGGTGCTGTTTCTCCTGTCATTCAGGAAATTCCAAATCCACACAAAAATGATGCACATTCATGTTTTTCACACAAAAATTGCTCCCTAATAATTAGTATATTTGGGAATAAAAAGGAAGTTCCTTGTTCACCTTTATTTTTTCACTAGGGAATGAAGAAATACGATGAAATTACAACAAGCAGCCACACTCCTTTTCATTCACAACCATTTTAAATATTAAAATACAAGTAGAGATCAATCCAGCAGGCTCACACTTTATTGTCAAATTACAACTAAAATCAAAATTAGTTAAAACAATTTCATTTTGTTAAGAAAAGCTATAACAAGACTGAAATATTCTGTGCCTGCTTTTAAGTTGAACCAGTTTTTTAAGGCTGAGTCACAAACCTGTGAACAGGACGCTCATACCTGGAACGGTCGCGTTAATTTAAAGGCAGGAGCCCCAAAAACATCGTCCTAATTCCAAACAGGGTCATCTCCTCAAATCCACAGCTAAAACCTGCTAAAATAAAATTGTAAGTCTTTTCGACAGACAGGAGCTGCACAGCTCTGAACCCTGATTTCTGCTCGGGATTTGGAGTGTTCATAATTTGTGTTTGCCAAACCAGCCGGGTTATTCCAGCAGGGAGATGGGATCGGTTTTCCGCCTGCCCAAGGTTCCTACAGAAACCCGACAACGCTCCTCCACCAGCCCCTCATTAAGGAACTGCTCTGACATTTTGGGGTTGCTTCTTTTTCACCTGATTCAGCCCCACAGAGCCCGAACCACACATTTCAAAATGGACTGAAATGTCCCAAAACAAAATTTGTTATTAACAATAATTGTCCCATCCCTCCTCCCCAGAACGCTGAGCATGGATGTGCTGATAGGAGGGAATTTACTTAAATCAGTAATATTTTAATCAGGGACTTAGAGCAAATGAAAATCATACTTTGTAAAAATCACACTCTGTAACTGTAAATTATGTTTGTAGAAACGTATTTTGTAAAAAATCCTACTGGATAAAATAAAAGAACTCCCATTCCATTTTAAAATTCTCAAATTCTAAAAGAAAAATAGAAAACATTTGCAAACAAAAAACCCCAAACCACAAATTAAGAAGACTAAAACAGGTCTAAGCCAAAAGAAACTTTAAAAATAAATTCACAATGCACGTCAACAATGTAAAAATTCTCTGCATTATGGACTTCTGTGATATCCAGACCTACATTTTCAGAGCTGGCTCTGAGGATATTTTTGTTTACGTGCTCCTTTGGTGTAATAAAAGCAAATAATAAAATGCAAGTGCTATTAACTGGAACGCATCCGTGAGGGTTTTTCCACCTCGGATGAGTGACGGGCATAGACGGTGCCTGACCATTTCTACCCGGGTTTAAAATAACCCCAAACAATTTCTATAATCTGTTTTCAAGGGCAGCTTGTTGGTAATATGAGATTTTTTTCCACAAACTCCAGAATACTTAATTCCTAAACTGTTTTATCATTTGGTTGCTGAGTATTTATTTCTCAGAGATGCTCTTCATTTTATTTCCTTTGCTGAGCTCTTTGTAAGTCTGTCCCTTTCCCAAATATAAGCATGGAAGCAGCACATGGAATAAATGCTGTTTCCCAAGGCTGTGAGAGCCCATGCTTGGGGCTGCAGACCAACAATAATTCCCTGCATTTGCCCCACTCTGGCAGCCCTTCCCTTTCTGGGATGGTGCTTTAATTAAGGATTTTGTCTCTCTCAGCCCCACTGCTATTAGATTTTAACCCAGCCATGCAGCCTTTCCTTTTTCCACTCTTTTTTGATTCCTGTTACTGCAGCCCCCGACCCCCCGTGTCCCTCCAGCCGCTCGCTCCCCACACTGGATTTTTTCCTCCTTAAATCTCGGGCTCTTCCCGCTGGCCTCGTGCACTACCAGGGAATCATTTGCTTTCATAATTTACATTTTTTTCTCTCCATCTCTCCAGGTCTGGCAGGGGATGCTGCAGATGCAGCCTCGCTGCGGGTGCTGTTCGTGGATGGCGAGTGCCCTCTGCAGGAAAACACCTCCAGCCGGGAAAAACCCTTGGAAAGCAGGGAAAACAGGAGCAAAGAGCTCCTGCTTGATTATGGTTTTCACTCATTTAATTCGTACACAGCCCATCAGCACTGTCAGGCCCTGAGCTGAATTCTCCCAAGCTGCTCCATCCCTCCCAGCCCCGCAGCCCCACCCCGGCCCATTCCATACGGAACCAGATCCAAGAAGAATTTTCCTTTACCAGGTAATGTTTTCTGTCGGGCTCTAAAATCCCTGCCTCGTATTTCAGAGTGCAGACACACAGGATTCCTGCTTCTCCTGCAGCAGAGCTGCGCAGGATGGAATTTTTATTACTTTTTCCCCAAAATAAGGTCTTCAGGAAATTCCAAATCAAGTCCTGCTCAGACACCTGTCCGGAACAATGGCCCTCACTGCGTGTGCCCTGAGCACTGCGCTTTTTAAAGAGCTAATTCTGATTAGCTTTATACATATCTTGATAAAATCAATGCAAAACGCTGGCCATGAGAAAGCTCAAGTGGCAAATTTAAATCAAATAAAAAATAAAAGTAATAATAATAATAATTATTTAAAAACCCAACAAAGAGAACACTTTTAAGGCAGGTCTCTAACCAGGGAAACCTTTAGACCAGGGAAATCTGAGGCCTCCTGAAAGCCTTTTAATCAAAGGCCAGGTCCAACACTGGGACCCACTGGCCCTGCCCAGCCATGATTCCATCCCCAGCCATGATTCCATCCCCAGCCATGATGTCTATCCCCAAAGGCAGCTGTGTGTCTTGTGGAAGAGGGTGGGATTAGGAAAAACACCCTTCTCTAAAGGGAAAGCATTTTGAAAGACGTCATGAAATGCGAATTTCCTCATCCTTTCCAAGGGATAATACAGCCTGTGCAGCACAATAGGCATCACTCACCGTGCCATGGGCAGACTCCCAGGCTCCTTTCCCTGTCTCCCCCTTTTTAAGGATATCACTTATGCAAACCTCACCCGGTCTCCGCCTTGAGATTGTATATCAGAGCAGCAGGGGGGCTGATGAAGTGCTCATTTTTTTACATCAGTCTTATAAATTGCTCTCCCCATTAATTGTTTCCATGGAAACAATGCATTTGGCTTGGATGGGGATCCTGAAAAATTTTTAATGGGATTCTTAAAAATGTGCAGGAGGTGGGTGGGGGGTAGAGGAGGTGCTCTCAAACATCCTCAAAAGAGATCCAGCCCAAGTTCTACCAACATGTGCCGTTAATTGCTTGTGGCCCAAAGCTGCTGAGCCCGGAGTCAGTGCAGGAGCTGAAAACATTATTCAAATGACCAGGGAAAAAAAAAAGCCCCAAAAGGGCAAGTACAGATTACGTGACAGCAGAGACGAGAATTTCCAAACACCTCCTGGCAAAACACAGCCATGAGACCATGACCAAATAACAATTCTTTAATGTCACAGCCTTAACTAATAATTTAAGCATGAGCAGTCCTTGATAACCCATCAGATCCTCCAGCGGCCGCGGTGCTCGCGCGGAGCCACGTGCTGACAGGGACAGCAGTAGCGACACGGCCCTGCACACCCACCTTCCCCTTCTCCACTCTTCCTACGCCTGAGAGGATTTTTCTTCTAATTTTTTTTTTCCCCAGCAGGGAAAGTATTTGTATTACAGGGTATGAAACTAGTCCAACATGCAAGCTTATTTAATTTGGAAAATGTGTGGCTAAATGCCACTTGTTATGGGATTAGTTAACAGCTGCAAGTCTGCTACTGTGGAAAGAATTTTTTTCACAAAAAAAAAAAAAAAAAAAAAAAAAAAAAAAAAAAAAAAAGGAAAGAAAAGGATTTAGCTGAGAGCTGCTATGTTCTGTCTCCCAACTTTCTGTGTGGATTTTCGTGTTCCATGGGGTGTCTGTGAGGCTGTCCTCACTGCCCTGTCAGCTGCAGCCATCTACACGCACATTAACTCCTCCTGAGTAGCTCCGAGGGCAAGCAGTGAGCCTGGAGCCCAGCTCTGGAACTGCCTGGTGTGTCCAGAGCAGCCAGCCCAGCCCCACAGAGGGAGCAGCAGCAGCAGCAGCTCCCATCACCCCTTGGCTCTAGTCACAGACACCCACAAGCATCGGGTTACTGGCAGCTCTCAGGTTATACCTCCAGCTAATCCCGCAGTGCAGACAGGCTCTAAATTACTTGCTAAAAATCCTGTCCTCGTCCTGAGTGTCCTCTGGTGTCCTCCACCACTAAGTGCTGCTAATGAAGGAACAGATCATCTTTAACTCATCAGTCACACAAGCCAAACCCACCAGTCACTCTATTTTCCATGACCTTCCTTCCTGACCTCTAAGAGATATTTCCATGAAGATGCCAAGAAGCAGGTTCCTAGACCATAACTTGCTCCCCCCTTCCCAAAGTGCTTCCCATTAGTACCCTGTTGCTGTTCTCTTTCCTGCTCAGGAAAACCTTATCTTAGTATCGTGGAATGGTTTGGGTTGGAAGGGATCTTAAAGCTGATCCCAGTCTACCCCCTGCCATTGGCAGGGACACCTTCCACTAGACCAGGTTGCTCAGAGCCCCATCCAACCTGACCTTGAACATTTCCAAGGATGGGACAGCCACAGCTTCTTTGGAGCCAAAGCCCTTTGTCAGTTGGGTGTTAATCACAAAACGGGCGTTTGGTCCCAGGCTCAAGGAAGGACATGGAGCCACTTCAGGAGCAGAGAGGAGCAGCCACCTCCCGGGAAGAAGCCACCAAAAATCCTCACCTGGGGGAAGTGTGAGGATAAGGATGGCTGGAAGGGGAGGAAGCATGCTGCCAAGCACAGCAGAGGCTGCTCAGATGGTGTCACTTCCAGGCTCTGCATCTCTCTGCTCCAGCACAACAGTCTGAAATGTTTTCATGGCAAAGGCCGTAAGGAGGAGATCAAATCCATTTGTCACACCCTATGACAGGTGTGTCCCAAACTGTCTTTGTGAAAGATGTATCTTAGTGGATCTACTGCTCTGCAGGGCAGGAGGATCTCACTCCTGGCCCTAGGCACAAGATGCTCAGGCACCCCAGGGACCCACGGCAGGGAGAGGGACAAGGGGGTCGGCATCAAACCCCTAAAAAATTGCCTATGCCTGTAGCTGTCCCAGACCACTCGCATCTGAGCAGAAGGCAATGTGTACCTGCTTCACTCGAGCCTTTAGGGGCTTTTCCCAGCTCCAGGAGCTCTGGAAGTCCATCTCTACACCTCAGAGAGTTTTCTCTAACAGAAACCACAAACCACGGGTTCTTCAGGAACAACTTGAAGAAAGTGCTTTTCAGTCTGCCCTAAAGCAGAGGAGAGCCTGCCTGAGGCCTGCCCCCACGGAACCCGGTGTATCAGCTCCAGCCAGTCTCTGCAGAACTGGTGCTAACTGTATTCCAGCTGAAATTTGGTTTAAATCCTGCATTTGTTCCCGTAATTTAGAAGCAATACAAAGGTAGTCACTTCACATGGCAGGAAACTCTCTCTGGCTGTTTCTTTTGGACACCGTAACCCGAGCGCTCTCATGTCACACGCACACACATGATCACACTGTGCCGACACACACCCCGCAATTACGTGGATGCAGATGGATGCGACGTGGCATTTTTCTGCTGGAAGTGATACCCTGAAAGGGGGAGGAGGGAGGTAATTGGGAGCAAGTTTCTTAAAATCACATTTCTGTTACACCAGTGCCAATTCCTTGACCCCAGCCTGAGTCAATGTGCATCTGCTTGGCTCAGCTGAGACCTTAATGCACAGAAGGAGCTTTTCCTTCTTGCAGATCGACAAAGCTGATGTCACAGCCAGGTTCCTCTGTGGCTGCACTCCTGGAAAGGGAGCGAGTGCAGGGTGATGGGGGGGTCCAGCACAGCCCCTTGGTCTCAGCAGCATGTGCAGGCAGAGGCTGCGCCTACAGTTTTATGCTGAAAGATCCCAAAGGACTTGCAATGCTGGTATTTGGTGTGTGGCTTGTGCTGAGACAAGATACCAGCAGAGGGGCTGGGAAGACCTTGAAAAGATCTTCAAAAAGCGCTGGAGATAAAAGCTACAAATACCCCTTTTAAGTGTATCAATACCTCACTTGCAGCAATGAGCAGCAAACCAGCAGAGGGTTCCTGCTACTTTACAGGGCTGAATTTGCCATTTCGGTGAACAAACATAACCCCCCTTAAAAAATTTAAAGTACACGGGGCATTCTAACTCCTTTGAGCAAGTGAGGCTCCGACAGCTCCGTGTGAGTTTGCTCAGGTGAGCACTCCCACCCTGTGCTCCCAGGTGTGACTCCACACAGCACAGACCCCGAGACACACAGTCCCTGCCCTGCAAAGAGCATCAGCACATCGAAACTTCAGGCATCTCCACTGGGACCTGCAGATGCTCCAAGTGGAAAGCAGCATGCACGAGAAAGCTATCATCCCCTTATTTCCATTATCTTAAAAGGGCCAAGACTGGATAAATTCTGTTTTTCACAATGCTACAGCAAAATTTTCCTTTCCTGCTATTCCCTTTTAAAAGCAACAGAATGAAAATGCTTGTTTCCAAAGCTGGAGGTTGGCAGCCTCCCTCCCTGGGGCGGCTGGGGAAGGTTTTTTCCATTCGTCCACATTTAAAGGCGGGTCCACTTTAAGAGAAACAAGCAAGAATTGGGTTTTACCATTTCAGAAATGAAAGGTATTTACCCTCAAGACAGTGAAAGATCTTTTAAACCTTGCTGATGCAAGGGAGGAAATGGGAAGTTTATAGAAGTAAAGCTCCAGCTCTGCACACACAGCCCTGCTCCTCCCCGTGTGTGGAGTTCCCTGAAGTCAATATGATTTCTCCTGAGTGCAGCCACACATAAATGCTTCCATATTTGAATCTTTTATCAATGCTAAATTTGCCTTTGAGAAAAAAAACATTCTTCACAGCAAATTCAAAGTTTGCACAGTTTAAAAATTATTTTCATAGAATCATGGAATGGTTTGGGTTGGAGAAACCTTAAAGCTCATCTCATTCCACCGCCTGCCATGGGCAGGGACACCTTCCACTAGACCAGGTTGCTCCAAGCCCCACCCAACCTGGCCTTGGACACGTCCAGGGATGGGGCAGCCACAGCTTCTCTGGGCAACCTGTGCCAGGGCCTCACCACCCTCACAGGAAGAATTTCTCCCCAGTATGCCATCTAACCCTGCCCTCTGGCAGTGGGAAGACACTGCCCCTTGTCCTGGCACTCCAGGCCCTTGTAAATAATCTCTCTCCATCTTTCCTGTGGGCTCCCTTCAGGTACTTGAAGGCCACAATTAGGTCTCTCCAAAGCTTCTCTTCTCCAGGATGAACAATCCCAATTCTCTCAGCCTTTTCTCATAGGAAAGGAGAGCTGGCTGCTCCATTCCTCTAATCATCTCAGTGACCCTCTTTTCTCCTACCTCAAGAAACCACACAAAGCAAATCCCCTTACCAGAAAAAATGAGAGCTATTTGCTAGAGCCCTAATAATGTTTAAAAATATATAGTCAAACATCATGCTAAGTGGAGGCCTGATAAAGTAAAGTCCATCTCTTACGCTAACCTTCAAGGTAAAATTAATAATTAATTAGTAAAGCCAGGACATGGAATGATTGCTATCAATATTTTAATACTTTTACTGCTAATTTCATTCTCCCTCCATAATCTGCTGCTGAAAAAGCAGGAGAGCTGCTTTTGTGCTTTCAGTGCAGTGCCTGGCTTGGGGGTCAACACTGGAGGAGCAATGTCACCCACCAGTGTGCCCCAAATTCCCTGATGCAACAAACCAAACCCAACCTCCGTGCTTTGTCACATGCACCCAGCACGCTTCAGCCTTCCATGGCATCAGCTCCAAGCCAGGGCTGCCCCCCCAGCAGGCAAAACCAAGAGGGTTTTATGAAGATAAGCAAAATGAAACTGAAAACTTCCCCAAGCATTAGAAATATCTATTCCCTCTCCTGAGTCTGAGCAAGGAAAACTTTGGCCCAAGAGGAAAAGTGCTGGGAAGGTTGTGAGGGGGTGAGTCCAGGTGGTGCCGGAGCCCAGGAGTGGGGGGCAGGCGAGTGGGCAAAGGAGGGGAGGTGAGCGCTGCCCTCACTACTGGAAACTGAAGTGTGTCCTGCCTGTTTTATTTACTCTTTATTAGTCTAATGAGGCTGTTTCCTGGGAGTTTAATTACCATAATAGAGACAATTCCTTTCTTAACCCTCTTTACAGCCTGGAAGAGAAAGAGCCTCTGACAGAGGAACGTGGAACACAGGAGCCGCCCGCAGCAATGCCCGTGTTTGGATCAGCCCCAGCAGAGCCCCAACACCTCGGGCACGTGGCCACAAAGCTCCCCCGGGGCAGTCCCAGCCGCGGGGGGGTCCCTGCCGGGCTCCCCTGCCCAGCCTCGCCCACCCTCGTCCAGTGCCCCATGAACTGCCAGGCGGGAACACAGAGCTCTGCCGCGGAAAAATTAAGAGCACATGATTAATGCTACATAGAATGTGTGGGTTCCCAGCCCTTTGAAATCGTACCTCTTCATCATTTCCATTTACAGTTTACTAATGAAATTAGATATGGTAAAGGGTTCCTTTCTTTTTTTCCCTTAAATTGACTGTACATTTTTTTAGAGTTAAATCAACATATTTTCCATTCCATATTCAGCAAGAAATCAGAAAATTAAATGTGGGTTTTTTGCTGGTGCTGCTAAGAGATATTTCCCTGGTGTTGCCATAATACATACAGTGATTTACTGTATTAGACTTACACGTCTGTTACTCTGCACATCAGATACAACAGATCTGACTAGAACAAGGTAAAGAGGCAGCAAGGATGAAAAACACCAGATCTAAGAGGAGAAAACCGAGGCTCTGAAAGCCACAGCAGAGCTGTGCTCACCCAACCACAAGGCTCTCCCAGCCCACTTCATCCGCTCCTACACAATCCAGACAACACTCTGAAAAAGCAATTGCTAACCCCAGAATAAACTCGTGCCAGAGTCCAAAATCCAAAACAACACAAAATCCTCATCTAATTTTCTTCTAATGCAGCCTCAGTGCCCCCCTCACGGGAGGGATAAGGCATCAGGTTCATCAGAAGTCCTGTTTCTGGGGCACTAGGGTACTGATGACACAAAGCTGTTAAATCATCACTGTGAGGTCAGAAACAAGGGTCACATTGGTGTGACACAAGCACTGTGTCCAGGTGTGTTACACACACACACTGTGCCCCCGTGTGTACACGTGCACTGTCCATGTGAATTAACACATCACTGTGTCCAGCTGGGTTACACACACACGCCATGCCCAGCTGTGTTACACATGCCTTGTACCCACTGCAGCCCCAGCTCGCCCCCTTCCAGGAGCAGCTCTCCTGCCGCCCTCTGGGACCACTCCCTGAGCATTGTCCAGGGACCATCGGGAGGGAATTCTCCACTTCAGATCCCACTCTTTAAAAACACAGGTTTTTGTGTTTACACAGCTGACACCTTAACTAACACTGGAACTGTAAAATGCAGGTGAAATGAAATAACTAAAGGCATTTCCCCGAGGTTCTGATCACAGAGTCACCCCAGGAGCAAAGGGATTTGGGAGCTTCATGTTCCAATGCCACATGTTTAGATGAACGCTCTTTTCTGTGGAGCAGTCTGAAGATTCGGGCTTGGCAGCAAGAAACTGCACTCTCACTAAAATTCATCCACGGATATCCCCTTTGAACGCTTCCCGGATGGTTATTTTCACTAACATTGTGTTTATTAGCAGAACAGAGGGAGGACTGTAAAGCAGGAGCACAGGCGAGTTTGATTTCCAGGCAGTGATGAATGGCGGGGGAGGGCAGGTCACCCGGCTGCAACATCAAAGGGGCGACTGAACCAGCAGCACACTTGAAGTTAGTTAAAATGCCATCACCATTTTCTGAGTTTTGCTTTTTTCCTACATTTAAAGAAATTATATTCCCTAGCGCTGGCCTCAGCCATTATTTCTTGGGCTCTGATGATACCCAGGACTCCATAAAGGCATTACCTGCTGGCACGCCAAGGACCAGCCACACGTTTGAATTGTGATACAACGCGCTCCTGTCCTCCCCATGCCATTGAAAGAGCTCCAACACTGTGCTTTGTGCACCCTCCCACCGACCTGCCCCGTCCTAAAGCACCAGGATTAAACTATCAAGGAATTCCTGTGGGTCTGGGTCCTTTTGGGCTGAAACTGGCCAGGTTCTTTCAGAGCTCTGCAGGGCCAGCCTTGCCCCTGCCCTTCTTTTCTGTCAACAGAGAGAGAAAGGAACCGGATGCTCTTGGGGTGGCACATGGTAAGAGGGGAGCCTTGAAGCTGAACCAGATACAAGTTGAGGAAATAAAGATCTGTACTAAGTGCAAACTTACAGTTACCAAAGGTAAATGCAGACTCAAACTGACTCATAAGAGCAAGACATCCCAGACTGTTTTGGGTTGGAAGGGACCTTAAAGATCAGGAGGGCTCCAAACCCCCTGTCATGGACAGGGACACCTTCCACTATCCCAGGTTGCTCCAAGCCCCACCCAACCTGGCCTTGGACATTTCCAGGGATGGAACAGCCACAGCTTCTCTGCACAACCTGTGCCAGGGCCTCACCACCCTCATAGGGAAGGATTTCTCCCCAACATCCCATCTAACCCTGCCCTATCGGATATGTGCATTCAATACAGTTATTCAGTAATTAATGTAGGTGCGGAATGAACCAGATCCTCAATCAAACCTTAGTACACGAGGACAGAAAAGAGCAGAACCTGTGCTGTCACACACAATTACCAGCAGCCGCTTCTGCGGGCCATGACCACCGCCGGCTCCTCAATCAGTAACCGCTCAGCACGGCCTGGGCTGCTCCCGCGTTGTCCTTCCAGGAGGAATTCACCTTACCTGGAGAAACGGACCCGTTTCTGACGTGCCCATCCCGTATTTCATTACTTTCAGGCAGGCAGTGTCGGCGGTGCTCGTACCTAATGGGGTCACGGAGGGCCGCGCTCCCGCCATGCCGAATCCACTCCGGCACCGCCCGGTTTGGGCCGCTCGGCCCCTGCGCGTGACGTACCCGGCCCCCAGCCCTGCGCGTGCCCGTGCGAGGGGCCACCGTGGGGCAACGTCGGCCCGGAACCGGCAGGGCCAGGCGGGGACACCCGGCTGGAGCGACGGGACTGACATAAAGGCACTGCAAACAGCCGCCGGGCCTGCGGCGGGAGGGCAGCATCGCCCAGGGCTGTAACTGTGCACGGCTGGCCTGGGGACTGCAGGGACACGTGCGATCCACGTGTGACACCGCAGGGAACGAGGGCAGCGGGCCCTTGGGCAGAGAGGCAGGGCGGGAAGAGGCTCGACTCTCTCCCCAATAAATGCTACCTACTTTTCACACATAGAAAGAAACAAGTTTTTAAAAATCCATCCTCCCCTAAAATTGCTTTGGGTGTCAGAGAATCCCAGAGTGGTTTGGGTGGGAAGGGCCCTCAAAGAGCATCGCATTCCACCACCTGCAATGGGCAGCGACACCTTCCACTAGACCAGGTTGCTCCAAGCCCCACCCAACCTGGCCTTGGACACTTCCAGGGATGGAGCAGCCCCAGCTTCTCTGGGCAACCTGTGCCAGGGCCTCATCACCCTCAGAGGGAAAAATTCCTTCCCAATATCCAATCTAACCCTTCTCTCTGGCAGCGGGAAGCCATTCCCCCTTGTCCTGGCACTCCAGGCCTTGTCCAAAGTCCCTCTCCAGTTTTCTTGGAGCCCCTTTAGGCAATGGAAGGGGCTCTAAGGTCTCCCCAGAGCACACCCCAAAACCAGGCTAGGTTCCCCCCGAGCGCTCCACTTCACAGCAGGTTTTGGAGCACGGCAGGTACAACACGGGGGTGTTGATTCCCTATGGATCACCAGCTTCCACAGATCACAAGGAGAACACACCAAGTGTAGAAGACACGCCCAGGCCATGGCGTGACGCTGAGCAGGACATTCCTGCGCGTCAGGCTTTCCTAAATTATCTCTGGGTAAACAACCTAAAACAGGCCTCTCCACTCTGACGTACACCGGCCTGTTTCCATGGGCATTTTGCCTGGGCAAAGAATCCAGGCCTTTGTCCCAGATTTCTATCCGTGCAATTACATGTATTTATCCAGGCTGGTCCAGCCTGACCCAGGATTGCCAGGGCCTGGCCCTGCCCACGCAGCGGCACTTTCCCCCCTTCTCCTCCCTCTCTGCAGAGACAACAATTCCATCGCCACCGTGTTCATCCAGCGTTATCTTATCAAACAGAGGGGGGCACAATATTGATCCTTTTCTCTCATTTTTAAAAGAGGGTGAGGGAAAAAAAAAGAAAAAAAAAAACAAGAAGGGGGAAGTGGACAAAGAGAGGTGAAATCAAACCCAGAGCAACAAAGGAGAAAAACCAGGTGGAAGATGGGAATTGTTTTCTGAAGGCCAACTAAGTGGAGAACTGAAACGAGGGAGGCTCCGGGAGAGGACCGGGGGATGAAAGGGAGCGAGGGTAAGAAACACAAGGACTAGATAAGTCTGAAAATGGCTAGAAAGAACAAGGGAGAGAGGAGACAAGAATGGAAACCTCTGATGTTGGCAGGAAATGTTGTGATTCTAAAGATGAAACAACTTGTGGGGAAAGAAATTGGGAACAAAATCCCCCTGTGTGTTTCCTGGGGTGAACTGGAGCAGCAAATGAAGCGCAGCAGGGACGGCTCCCGGACAGCACCGGCCAGGAATGAGGCAGAACAGCGTCCTCTGAAGGGAACTCGGAAATGACATCCTTGCACAGGGCCAGGAGCTTTCCAAGCCTGCTCCAGCTGCAGATGTGGCTCAAACCCCAAGCAGGAGGCCCGTTCCCCATGGCAGGACTATATATTCTATGGCTGTAAAGGTATTGCCATAAAGGGAAAAAGGAGAGATGGGGCAGGAGAGATCCTTAAAACTTTCAAACTAATTTGAGACAAGTAATAAGGGACATACATGGGGTTCAGGAAGAGAAACCCGACGGCTTTCTTACTTATCTAGGAAATGATTACAGAAATGTTTATGGTGCGTATTTTCACTGTCCCCTGCATGCTGGGGGCTCCAGTTCCTCTGGACAGATGCCAGCATGTTAGGAAAAAAATGCTGGGGAGAGGGAAGGAATAGATTTACTAGAAAAAACCTGCATTCCTTCCAACCTTTCTGCAGCTTCTTAAAAACATACAAAAAGCCTCCTTCAAGCTGCTCAGTGCCATACCAATTTCCTGTGTAGACCTGGATATTAGTATATGTTTTTCTGTGTCTCCGAAGTTTCCCAAGTTACCTAATGCATGCTCAGCATGGAGCATTTTTAAATGAGTTAGTCTTTATTGAATTATGATTTCCAGCAGTCACTAATAACAAAATTCAAATTGCTCCAGCAGACGAGGATTTGAAGAATGCTGAGAAGAAACTGAGTTTTTAAGAGACTCTAGAAGAGCCACCCACTGCTTGTGTATAGTAACCGTGAGCCTCTCGATGGAATACTTCAAATAGTTAATTAGATTTGCTAAAAAAATAATAAAAAATCAGTCATTAGGCATTCCCACTCTGGAGACACTGGATAAAGGCTGTTCCTGGTGCACCTACAGCTCCAGCAAACGCGGAGCTAAAAATTATTTTTTTTTCAAATAAGGTTTCAGGTTTTCCTCACACTGTCCCTGCAGTGGGCACGATGCAATTAGCAACACATCTAAAGGGGAAAGAGGAACTTTTATTCCATTAGGACTTCTTTTTTGCCTCGGGAATTTCTTCAGGCTGCTAAAGAGGTGTTTTTCAAGCAAAGAATAATAGGGAGGCTCAGAGCCCATCCACAGCACGCGGGGCTGGGAGCTGCAGCTCACCTGCAAACTGAATTTGCTCTATTTTGTTAACCATTTATTTTGTCTTTACTGGCTGTTCAAAGGGAAGTGTGATAATCCCACTGTTCCTCACTCGCTCAGCAGGGAGTTTAATCTAATAAAGCTATTACAGCCGAATGGATTAAAGCAACGTGAAGCATTAGTAATTTGAGGAGCAGTTAAAGAATGTTAACACTGAGACTCTGCGCGGATTCTTCTCCAAACATGATCCCAGAGATGAAAGCAGAGCTCCTACTCAATATGTCATTTTTCAGGCAAAAAATTTAATTCTTTCAGCCTCCTCATCCAGATGTTTATAGCAAGGAGCAAGAGGCTGCCCATTACTGAACAACTGCTGAAACCAGAGGCTGCCCTGAACAGGCAGGCTTTTGCTCACCCCAATTTTGATTAATCCCTCTTTTACAATAATATCTTTTTAGAAAAAGAGATACCTGACCAAAGGCATCTGATACAGTGTATTTGGATGGCTGCACTATTAAAAGCTGGGGAACTAATAATGTTCCCTGTCTGACCCCCTTGGTGCAGCAGATGTGGAGCATCGCTGCCTGGAGAGCCACGGCAGGATGGATGGAGAAGGACTGCGGACCCACAGCGTGGTCTGTCAGGTATGGGATGGATGGAGAAGGACTGCGGACCCACAGCATGGTCTGTCAGGTATGGGATGGATGGCACAGGTGCTCTTAAAGATCAGTGACCACATCCCAGCAAACATCCCAGTAACACATGCAATGGTCTCCTTCAGACACCTGACAGCTGAAATAGAGAGGATGGTCATTATTTTAAAAGCTGGGAAGTGGGAGAGTCGATAAACAAGAGAGTGTCCCACCCAGCACAACTAAGTGGCGTCAAGTTTGGGAGGTGCTGCCCACAGCCATCCACAAAGACCTGCCCCAAGCTACCACAGCTGTCCTCAGGAACATCACTGAATCAGTAGATCTGTGCATTCAAAATTCCTCTTCTGATCTTCTTTACCGTATTTCCTATTAAAAAACCCCAGCTCCGTGCTGACATATATATCAATACATAGCAGCAAGATTATTTCTAGGAAATTCAGGGGAAAGTTGGAAACTGGACTTGAAGCATGAAAGCAGCTGGCAGCTTAACTATGAAAAAATCTATTGCCTCTACATGATGCAAGTTCCTCCACTTAATTCAGTCACTGGTTAATTTGTTTCTTTGTTTAATATGATAGAAACCCCAGGGATCGAATCATTCATAATAAAATTATATTAGTACTTTATTTTTGTCATTTCTGATTGCTCTGAGCAAGCATTATTGAATAGTTTGATCGTGGGATACAGAAAGTTACCATTTAATTAATATGAAAGGTGCCTAAATTTTGAATAATATTGAAGAAAAAACCCTTAGGACATGGCAGGAGACTCGGTGTGTTATTAACTCTCTTGCTGTCAGCTTTGGGTGCACTTCAAGATGTGAGATTTAATCTATAAAGCCTCAAGTTGCTCAGAATGTTGTGGTCAGAACTACATGGTTTTCACCATTGACACAATGGAGAAGAAGACAATGGGTGTGGGGTGCAGGTGGGTGCTGGGGGCTGGCTGTGCCCCTCTGGGTTCTTGGCTTTAGGGTCACTCATCAGGGACAATCAGCTAATCAACTGGTGTTGCTCAGGAACCATGAAGTTGTTATTGGCAGTTTGAGAATAACTACCACCAGTGGTGCCACGTATTCACACACTAAGAGTCGCACAAAAAATGGGGATAAATAGTTCTTTAGATGAAAGTGGCAAAGTCCATCTGCCTGACACTGCAAAACTGTCGAGCATCATAATGGTGCATTTCAGTCAGGCTCTGTGGGACACTCAGAAGCACACAGAAAGCAAACACTTGGGTTAGTAAACCCAGTTTTTTTAAGAGAAATGTGAAGCCTGAAAATAGAAATCTGCTATGTCTGTGATTTAACTGCTGCTTTACAACTCCACTGCTGCTAAACACAGCCCCTGCCCCTCTCAGGGATGACTTGAAGACAACCCAGGCCGTTCATTGACAGCACATGGACCTCTCAGGTGCCTGGTCAGCACACAAACCATTCCCCAACCGTGAGCCACCTCCTGCCTCACCTGCAATAGCAACAAATAACAATAATCATAATCAACTACCATAAGGCAAAAAGAAAGTTCAGAAATTAAAAGGGCTCTGGGAGCTCCCCAAGCAAAAAAAACTTGAAAGCAGGAACAAAACCTGCTCTATAAAACCTTTAACCAGGGGGTTTCACAGCATCCCTAGATCTGTGCCCACCTTTTAGCTCTCCAGTAGTTGGAAGCTTTGTGTGACACTCTGGCCAAGTCATCCTTGGCACAAGGTCAGTTTATGCTCTTTAATATGGTTGGTAGAAAAGATAAGTTAATTAGCACAAGAGAGGGTAGTGAGGAAAGAGGGGAATCAGCAACACAGCTGGCAAAGAAAATCAATGTTAATAAGTAGAAGGAAATGTATACTAGAGGCAAAAACTGGTGTACTTATAGAGTCAACGATACTCCAGATGAACAGGGCCAAAACAAAATATGATTTTGTAACACATCCTGTTGGACTGTCCCAAAGGAGTCACTGAGGGCGCCAACACAACCAGGTTAAACCAACAAGATTTCCTAATGAACTCTAATAACTTTGGAAGGATATTAAACCTTGTACGCCAGGGTTTCTGTCAATCTTCAGCTACTGGAGCTAAGGAAGAGATTCACTTTGGGGTGGGATTGTGTAGCACCAGTGTCCTCTAAGGTTCTTGGGTTTCCACAGGAAGATGCAAGGACCAGTAGAGGGATGGGGGTTGACCAGCAGAACAAACCAGAGTCTGCTTTACCTCAGCAGAAAGTCCCATTAGTTTGAAATCCCAGAGTCTCTGATTCAATTTGGGAGCTGCAGTGGCGTCCCCAGCAAAGCGGCTCATCCATCTTGTGCTGTTTATGCTGCTGAGCCTCTCTGTGGCTTATGAACCACCCAGCCCAGCTCTGCAGCTCTCATCTCGCTGTGCACATTGCCCAGGATTACACCACACAGGAATTTTTAAGGAACCTATGTCTTTTTACTCATATGTCTTTAAAAAATGAGGCTTTACACACACACGTCAAGAAATTCCGAGCTGACTTTCCCAGAGCAAACTCAATTTTTTCCCCCCAGGAACAGACCACTGATTGTATTTATAAAGGCATTAGAGCTGGTTCTGCTGGCTTCTGTAAACACTACACATATTCCTGTTTAATATAATAATTTTAAATGCAAATTAACTGGTCTTTGTTGATACAGCCACAGAGTGGGAGCTGGGATGGGGAGCAGCCCAAGAAGTTTACCCAAATTTCTCCCTGTCATCACTATTTCCAATATACAAAGGCTTTTTAATTGCTGGGACTAATTCAATAAATGTGCAGGTTATATCTAATCAACTCAGTCCTTATTTGCAGGTCTCCACTACACTGGCCAGCAAACATATGACATTGCCATTCTCCAAATTTCCTACCAGATACAGAAATGGCAATTGTTACCAATCAGCTCCCTGAAGAGTCCGGGGTTACAATAGTTTTCATTTCCAAATCCAGCTGAAGCATTTCAGAAGTCCCTGAGCTCATTACCCATCACTGCCCAACGGACATAGGTGTCTGCTCTTCCCAGACCTTCTCTAACCCTGATCTGCACTTGGAAGGTACTGGAATAGCACCATGATAAAACCCAGGACAAGCTGGCCCATTTAATATTTGTCTTGGGACAGATTATCCAGTACTCCCAGTTGCTTAAACAGGGCCAACACCAAGGGAAGGCTCCGTTTGGCTGCAGGACGTTGAGCTCCTTTGCTGACCCCAGGATTCCCGCAGCTCCCTGCAGCACCCTCGTGCCATCAACGTTGGGCCCTCCACAGAAAGCCTCGGCAGAGCCCACACCAGCACTGGATAACTTACCAAGGCATATTTTCTGCCAGTTCTTAGCACTTGATAGCTTGATTACCTCCTGAAGCATGAGATTTAGATGCCTTGGGATGTTTATTTAATGTAATTGGGAGTGTTTCAGTTATTCTTCCCAACACCTCGATTTTCTTGTTTGGCTCCAAAGCACTTCAGAGCACGTCGTCCCTCGGCAAAGAGGGAAGGTGAGAAAACAGCTGGGGCTGGTTCCCTCCCCCCACTCATCCCAGCCCTGCTATTCCTGTGAGACCTCCAGCCTCATCCAGCAGAGAGTGGACTCAGCCATGTGCTAATTCTGCACTTACTACTGGCTCATTTAATTGCTCCATTTCCAGCTCCATAACCAGAAGAAAGGGTTTCTCTCCGCTAGAATAACCTTCTGCTCGGCCTGGCTCCAGCACGAGCTCCGCGGAGACGTGCACAGGGGTGTCCCTGAGCCGGCAAGCAGCCAGGGGGGCCTGGTGCAGCATTTCCATCAGCCCAGCACTAATACCTCTGCCTCTCTTTGGGGCTGGAGGGGGCAGAACAGCTCGACCTTCCAGCTCCAGCAGTAGCAGGAGATTTGCCTTTGGGTTCTGCTCTGCAGAACCCACCTCCCTGCAGCAGAACAGGCCCCAAGAACAAGCCTGCCAAGTGTCACCAGGTGCCTTTGCACTCTCTCCTGTTCCAGCAGTACCTGCAATCCTCCAACAGGGAGCAAATGCCTTGATCTTATCTAAACATTTCTTTTACCCACTTTCATCACCTTCTGCAGAAATGTATTACTTGTTTGGCAAGTCTCTGCTGCAGCTTGAACAAGTGCAAAACTAAAACCAACCAAGAAGTACCTGCTAGGAAAATAAACAGAAATTGATTCTGTTTGTAAAACTTTTCTCTTTTGTTTCCTAAGATATTCACAAATGGGGATCTAATTAACCTCCTTGTACATTCAGTGTGAATATTTCTTTTCGTTAAAATTAAAATAATTAATGTTTTTAATGCCTGTCAAGGCTTTGGAAGTACAAAATGCCAGAGGCTACACAGGACAAAAAATAAGGCTACAGCTAAAAACATATATTATAACCGGTCCCTTACACTCTGGCGTGGGATCCTTTTATCATTCCTTCATTCCGAGGTTAGTAGGTTATTAACCTGTATCCTGAGGGAGAAAAGATGCACATCAATTATATCAATTGAATAGACAAATGAAAATCAAATTAAAAATTTAACACGCACCACCATAATTACAATACAGAGCTTCCATGAGGAATTTCAGCCAAGGAACGGAACAGAGAAACACTCAACTACAATTTACAGAAACAGGAAAAGTATCCGGAGACAGGGAACCTACTGAAACTGAAGCCTGTACAGGAGAAAAATTGTTTTCTAAATCTGCCACCCACTGAGAACTTTTGATTGCAATTTTAGATTGAGACACAAAAATACTTAGTTCATTTAAGTAATTAACTGTGTTTATAGTGTGTAATTATATGTATTAAGATTGGCATATTGAAACAATTAAATAAACAATCACAACGCTTCTGCCTTTCCTGGTATTTACATATCCCACCAAGTTCCAACTCCATGAAGCTTCCAGCTGCCAAAGTCCTGCTGGGAAGATGGGAAGCAGGAGGGGTCCCTGGCCCAGCCAGGTGTCACCTTCCATGGCTGCATGTGCCAAGTGTGGAAAAGGCAATGGCACAGTCAGGTCACTCCACTATCACCTAGGGATGGCAGAGGAGAGATGCTGGACAAGATAAAGCACCTGGAGGACAGGCAGGAGTTGAGGGTGGTACAGGGAGACAAAACATGTGCGTTTATAACACATGTCAAAAAAAAGCGCCTTTACCCAAAATTCCCAGAGCCTAAGGGTAACAACTGGCCACTACAGACAGGTTCAACAGCTGGTTTGAAATCATAAAAGAGCCAGTTTGAGGCTGTAGAAAAACTCTGCAGAAGCTGCACCACTGAAGCTCCCCAGGCCTCCCATGGGGGCAGCCAGACCCCTCCCTTTTGGGGTACAGGCCCAGCCAAGCCCCCTGAGCCGCTGCTGGTCTCAGCCCTCACCAGCAGGTGGGGGGACGCGTGTCCCCTCCTTCCCTGTGCACCCAGAAATGCCTTCCCAGCAACGGCTCCCAGCCATCCAAACACCAGAGCTGGGAAGAAGCAGGAGGCTCCACTTTGCTCTGCAGATCTGCCTGTACCTTCAGCACTCCATCACTTGTAGCTGAGGCCAATTCCTCACAAACAAACAGGGAACAAAGGCGGCGCCGCACCGGAGCGGTGCCATTTTAATGCTATTTCTGTCTGTATAAAATCTTCTGTAATTTGTTTATGACTGCCAGATTCAACAATAGTGTGCAAATGCAAACCCACTTATGGTAATGTCCTCTCTCGCTCCCTTTCTCAGATCAGATTCTGAATAAAAATTAGGTAAATACTCTGTTTGAAAATATATAAAATGAGAATGAGTTGGGGAGGGAGCAAGAGAACCTCCAAATGCACGGTCCTATCAACCACATTATTTTTTTTTTTACTTAATAACTTAAGTGTACTGTTAGTGAAATTACAACCTGCTTGTGACACAATAAATTTACAACAAAACTCATTCCATAAATTATTCAATTCGCTGACTCCAACGATGCTGAGAAATATCACCATGAGCAGATGATTAGCATGTGAAAGGAAAGCCATCTCCAGCCTGAAACAATCACTGTCACACCTCCATTTGAAGATGCCTGGTGGAGTTTTGCAAAATTACCATTAAGAATACACATTTAAGGCTTTGTAGTTTCTATAAAAGCGTTAAGTATTTGATTTACATTAGATTCATTTGTTCTTTCTTCAACTGTCTCTTTTTCCTACACACCATAACCGTTTGGATAAATGCTGGCTCAATCAAGTGTGCATTAAAACAAAAGAATTTAGGTTCAATAAAAGTGATGAATCAGAACTAGAAGCCAACCTTCCCCCTCCCTCCCCTTCCCAGGCCACGGGATTGCTACAACAAGAGAAACAGGCTGGTTTGGGAGCTGAGAGGACACACGGACACACAGTCCTGGAGGGATAACGCAGGGCCGGGACCACTGGTGTGGAGCTGTGGGGTTAAACATCAAGTCCTCCTCACCAGCAGGAAGGAGGGAAGGTTGGCGATGGAGAAACAATTCTTCGCAGCACCTCTTCTTCCCTCAGGTAAACAATGAAAAACCTGGCATCTGCCAGTCTAACCTGAACCACAGCATTTTGGGAGCCACCAAAGGAAAATTTTAGTCAAAGTTCAGCAATTGGGTGGGCACATTCCCAGCTACAGAGAATGAGTCTACTCAGTGTAACCAATGCCCAAGTCTCATCAGCAGATACCACAGGCGTAAGCAAAACCAATGGAAGTGTTCTGCCACCATCCCTTAAAACTGTTCTGGTAGGGCAAGAAAAAGATTAAACCCTCCCTCTGTGCTCTCCTTCTAGCCTAATTGTTTGAAGGATTCCTTTAACTCCAGGCTGCTGGAGTTATCTCGCTGATGGACAACCCATCCAGGCACTGCCACGCTCCACCCACAGAGAACAAGATGATGGATGAACTTCAGGCACATTTTCTCAGGTGACGTAGATGAATTTATCCAAATGCCTCCAACACAACAGACCCTTCTGATCCAGGCCCATGAAATGTAAACATCTTACCCATTAGAAGCATTGAAATGGCTTCCAGCATCTTTGCCACCTGCTGGATTTCCCAGGTGCAGAAATTCAAGGGGTGTAGATAAAGAATTTATTTCCCTGGAAAGCAGGAGGAAGGATTCTTCTCGTTCTGGGAAGCAAAATGGTAAACTTTTACAAAATACTTAAAAAAATAAGTCCAACAGCAGCATCCAAGTGATTCAAGAGTCATGCCATGAGAAAATCCACTTCCACAGACATGAGTGTTTCGAAATAAAAGCTACTGGTTTTAAGCTGCATAATGACACCACTGTGAGTTCTTCCTCGCCAGCCCTGCCACTTGTATTGAACAAATAAAAAAGAGGATTGTTCTAGAAGTGGCGACCACAAGAAAAAAGAATTTTTGCTCCTTTACCCAGAAACTTTATTGGCTCTACGTGAGACTGCACTGCTCCATCCAGTGAGAAACTGCTGGTGCCGAGGCCATTACCAGCACTCAGACACATTCCCGAACTCCTTCCCGAAGCCTTTCCCATCTGAAAGCAGAGTTTACATTATTCATAAGGATAATCACAAATATGCAGAGAGCTGTAGACATGTAATGGAGACGCTGGCTTGTATCCCATCCAAATTCCAGGAGCTTCATGGAGCTTACAACTTTCCCATAAATTTTTGCAGCATGGGACATACCTCCATTCTCAGCCACTCCAACAGTCCCAAAGCAGGGACAGCTTTGGAAAAGTTCTCATGCTCCCCCGTGGAGTTTTATTACTTTTGAAGAAAGGAAATCAAGTGGAAATGCTGTGCCACCACCTTCCCATGGGCTCTCCAGGTGGAAGTGTTTGCTTACACACACCATCTCCTGACTGCATATGGAAGGCACAAACAGTGTTCATGCTCTGAAACGGCGTTCTGGAAATTCAGTGAAAATCAACATTTCCAAGACCACAAGAACTGCAAAATCAAGTTACTGTTGTTTCCATGGTTCCATGAAAAAGCCAGGAAAGTTCAGTGCCCTGCTTAGCACCAGCTGCTGGCGGCCAGCAACAGGGCAGGTTTTAAAGCACCTTCTTTAGGGTTGGTGATGTAGACAGATTTCTGTCTCATCTCCCTGCAAGAAGCACCTAAGGCAGCCACAGTCCTGTGGCAATGGCTGTGTGGAGCAGAAGGGAGGAGAAAAAGTCCAGTCTGCCAAGAAGAGAAGAATTAGACATGTCTAACTCCAGGAGTTGGAATGACATTTGCAGGATGGATTATGAAACAAGGACAGACAGAAAAGGTGAGGATCCTCACAGCATGTGTTACTGGAAACATCCCAACTCCTTTTGGACAAGATTAATAAATAACAGTAAAAAAGTAATAGATTAAGAAAATGGAGGTATTTCTAAATCCCTCAAATCTGAGACCAAAAAAAGATTCTTTCCCTTGAGCCTCAAACCCACCCTGAGTAGATCCATGTCATCAGCTGCAGTCCAGTAGGGAAGCAAGAGACAAGGCATTCACAGCCACATTAACAGTAATAAGTGTAACTTCAGCAGAAGACAGAATCATGGAGACATTAATAAGTGATGAGATCACAAAACATCTGGAGAAACGTGAGCTGATATTAAAGTCGCCAGCAGAGTCTTATAAAGGGCAAATCTTGTTTGACAAATCTGCTGGAATTTTTTTAAGAGGTAACACAAACTCCAGACAGGAAGAAAACATGGGACATAATCTGTTTGGATTTTCAAAGGTTATTTGACACATCACATCCCGCAGGCCGGTGTGTTAAAGTACGGCAAGTCAAAAAGTGCACCACCTTTGAATGGACAGATGAAGCCAAGGACACTCAGAGCCTGGCAGTGTCATCAGCAAAAACCAGAGGGACTAAAGGGAGCCTGTTTTGTTCCAGGCATGTACAATGGAGAAGAGAACATCATTAACACAGGCAGGCATCCATCCAGATGGATCACATTGAACCATGACATGGAGGACATCAAGTAATCACTGGATAATGGCCATGGTATTCATCTGAACTGGAAAACGAGGATTTTTCATATTAGAAGCCATATGTATAATGATGCCTTTGGAAGATGCACAACTGGGAGAGCCTCTAGGAATAGTTACAGAAGGTTTCACGATGGGCAGGAGGCAACTGAGGCCAATGGAGCACAACAGGGAAAAGTCTGAGCCCTCCATGAACAGCAGTGGAGACAGAACAGCCACCAGGAGCATGGATGGACAAGCCAAGCGCTGACTCAAGAAACAGTCCACATTTAGGTTCTTCTGAAGTAGATCCCCAGCAGGAGGGGAAATCTTCTCCAAACTCTCCATAAGCCACAAGTCAACAGCAATGAACAGCCCCCTTCCACAACAGGTTCCACATTTATACTGGGAAAACTGATGGGAAGTCCCTCTCTTGAAATAGAGCACATAGTCTTAGATTAGAAGGATCACAGCTCAAGAGGGCTCCAAAGATTAAATTATCACTAGACTGAAATCCTGGAAAGTAAAATGCCCACTCAGAGCTGTTCAGAGCAAAGACAAAGGCAGCAACAGAACACATCTCCAAAGAAAACTTCGTTCAGCATTTGCCAACTTTGGGAATTTGAAACTTAAATAATCTCCTTTTCACCTTTTCTTTATGGAAAAAAAATAGGCCTGGAGGATTTTCTCAAACCCAGCCTGCAGCACACAGGCTGCTAAGGCAGCAGTGCAATCTGGTAGTATAGTTTTTATTTATCATTTTGGTTTGTTCCCTAAATTTTTCTTACAGCACAGAGAAGGAAAAAGACAATTTTTGGAAGTTTATACAGTGGTACAGGTTGCCCAGAGAAACTGTGGCTGCCCTATCCCTGGAAGTGTCCAAGGCCAGGTTGCAGGGGGCTTGGAGCAACCTGGGATAGTGGAAGATGTCCCTGCCCATGGCAGAGAGTGGGATGAGATGAGCTTTATGGTCCTTCCAACCCAAACCATTCTGGGATTCTATAACTCAACTCTACCACAATGAAATGTTGTGTGGGAGACAGAAAAGTGGGTAAAGGACATTTATGGCACATCTTCACCACTGGTGCTTTTTCTTGCCTCTTTAAAAACACCTGCAGAAAAGTCCAGCAGAATTAAAGATTTGCAGGAAAAAACCCACCCAGTTGCTCCAGTGGAACGTTACGTGATCCCAGCACTGCCTGTTCATCGCTTTCTAAGTGTTCACAGACAGATACACTCGTACCACGTACCTGTGTGTTCTCCAAGGGCAGGATGGGTTTGGGATGGGGAGCACTGGGGGCAGGTGTTCCCCACTCACGACCATGCCAGTACCACACGCATTTGTCATAAATTTTCCTGGGATTTACTTTGGAAGGATTGTAGTGAGCACTTGTACGTATATTTAGGGAGACTCACTGTGTTATTCTGCTTGTAAAACTTTAACTGCTCTGCGTTTAATTAACATAAACCTCAGAAGGAAGGGTAAAAAAAAAAACAAGAAAGACAAGGCCTCGGGTGCCTCCTCAGCTCTGGGGGCTCAGGGCTCAGCAGAGATTGCCTTTAGTTTTGGGAACACTCACCTGCACAAAACCAATTACTGGAATGAATTCAAATAATTTCTTCTCCCAAAACTTGTAACTTTAAGCCAACTCCTGCAAACCTCCCTGTGGGAAAGGAAAGGGCAGTGCCTATGGAAACACAGGTGATCAAATCTTTGTGCTGCTGAAACAAAGCCCAAGTTGTGACTGAGGGCAAGGAAGGTGGCAGGGATGTGCCAGTCACTGTTTGAGGGTATTAGAAGGAGTGTCCTTCCAGACAGATAAACAGAGAACAAAACCCAGATCCACAGCTCATCTCCAATAACTGCCCACCCGAATCTCAAGCCTGACTCAGGAGATCAAACTCCAGGAACACAGAGCAGCTTTACCTAAACACCTTTGAGTATTTGAGCTCTTTTCCTAGAAGTGGCTCCAGACTCTCTCCCAATTCTGAGAAGCAATCCCCCAAATCTGGGGGGAACCATTCCCTACAGCACAGATTCTGAGACAAACTTGATGGTGATTTCATAGAAATCATAGAATCCCAGACTGGTTTGAGTGGGAAGGGACCTTAAAACTCATCCAGTTCCACCTCCTGCCATGGGCAGGGACACCTTCCCCTATCTCAGGTTGCTCCAAGCCCCACCCAACCTGGCCTTGGACACGTCCAGGGATGGGGCAGCCACAGCTTCTCTGGGCAACCTGTGCCAGGGCCTCACCACCCTCACAGGGAAGAATTCCTTCCCAATATCCCATCTAACCCTGCCCTCTGGCAGTGGGAAGCCATTCCCCTTTGCCCTGTCACTCCAGGCCCTTGTCCAAAATCCCTCTCCAGCTCTCCTGAAGCCATTTTAAGTACTGGAAGGATTTCATCAAACTGGCCCAAAAGTATGATAAGATACAGTGTAAAGTAGGAGCAAGCCATGACAGTAGGAATGTGCCCACTGGCACAGGAGGCAGGAGCTTATTGTCAAGTATTAGACGTTTTCTAACTGCAATACAGAGATTTAAAATAATTTCTACGTAGGCTTTCTGAGTAAAAAGCACAGTCAGGGAAAAGTTACACTAATTTAAACAAAATTAATAAAGAAATGTTCTGCTTCTTTTTATCATCTTTCTACCTCTCATCATTTATCATGCAAATTAAATTGCAGTAATAGAAAATGTAAAGAAAACAAACTCTGCAATATATTGAAACCTCTATCCAGCAAGAGATAAGGTTGAGTATTAGAAGGAAAGGTGCAGAAAATTAGGTGTCCAGACAATAACTGGGAGGGAAACTGGTTTATTTAGCCTGGAGGGATTTTTTGTTGCAAACTGACTAAATTAAAATCCAGACTATTATACCCAGTATCACACCAGAAAACGCCTTTTCCTTGCACTTTTAGATAAATTTTCATTGATCTCATTTTATGCATGATTACATTTTTAATGAGATGTACAGTATTTCGAAGCTAATTTTAAATGCCTTCTCCCTCTCCCTCCTCTGCTCCCCTCCCTCCTCCCAGCACATACACACTTACACTTGTTGGATTAACATTTCTGATAAATTGCTGGGCCAGGAAGGAGCATTACCAAGAGGAAATAAATTACTTCCATCTTTCGCAGCTCTGGCATAGTGAAGTAACCTTTCAAATGGCCACTGTCTAATTCTGCCACCTTGCAGTTCCTTCCAAAGGCGGTCATTTTATTTCATGGAACGATTGTGTTTGTTGTTGGTCACCCTGCACAACACAGGGAGCGGGGGAAGAAGTCGCCTTCCTCCACCGACAGTTCTGGCCAGAAGAACCAGCAACGCCTTGAAACTCAAACCTCTCTTGAAATAAAAAGTTTTATCAGCAGGATCTTTGACTCTTGTGAATAAAGTACAAAGCAGGTGAAGGTGGGTGAACTGGCCTAATGCCAGAGCGCGGGGATCTCGCCTTGAAAATATTAGGCAATAATTGATTTTCAGCATGGAAAACTTGGCTTGTTCCCAGAAGTTTTCAACTTTATTTGCTTCCTTTGCCTATTTTTGGTAAAGTCATACCCTGTAAAACAAAGGGGGAAATTGCAGGGACAAAGTAAGAAATAAAATGCTGCCTCCAGCCCATCATTAAAGACCCAGCGGTTTATTTCCCTCTTTGATTTGAGGCTGCTTTTTTTGGTGAAGAGGGGCTAGTTTGTCCAGTTTCTCCCCAGTCCATGCTCAGGAAAGGAAAATAAATGAATAAGAATGGAAGTTTGGGTGTCTCTTAATTGAATTTCAACTCCATAATTTCCAACAACCTTTCAAACTTTCCAAGACTGTGCTGAGTTGCTGCCTGGCCCTCGGGAGGGAGAACAGCCGCTCTGTTCCTCCCCCGTGCCGGCCTCAAGCGCACGTCCACTGCTCCACTGCTCCCAGAGCCAGACCCATGGAACAGCTCCTGTCCAAGGAAAACCATCTCAGCTCTCTGCTTGATTTGTCTGCTCAGTTTAAGAACAAAGTAGTGATTAGGGCACTTAGGGAAAAATTCCTTCTCCCAGCAAATGTGCAGCCATCCCAGAAGGTGCCAGTGAGGCTGTGTGGGGCTGTGTCAGAGCATCAGGGAATCACAGAACAGTTTGGGTGGGAAGGAACCTTAAAGGTCATCCAGTTCCACCCCTACCATAGGCAGGGACACCTTTCACTATCCCAGGTTGCCCCAAGCCCCATCCAGCCTGGGCTTGAACACTTCCAGGGATGGGGAGTCCACAACCTCAATGCACCACAGCCCCAGCCTCCTGAGGGTCAGGGGTGGAATGCTCCTGGGAATTGGGTTGACTGGGCAGGATCTGTATTTACCAATGTGCGCTCCTGAGTTTTTCCTTGTGGCTGATCCATACCAAGGCCAGGAGCACCTCTGGCACTGGCTCTACAGTGGGAGCTGGTCTGGTGATGAGAAGGGATGGGTTGGGAGGAGAGGAATCGGGGACTGCAAAATGGAGCAGCCCAGTAAAGCAGCAGTGGAGAACAGGAGAAAGCTGGCAAGGATTCCAGAAGGAAAGGGGGCTGAGATGGAGCCTGGGCTCTGAAAACCACGGAAATGAAGGAGTAACGGAGGAGTATCAGCTCAAGCTGAAGCATCAGGAGAGGGGATTAGGAGTTTAGACTTGGGGCAGTGGAAATGAAGCCGAGTAAAACATCCCACAGACAATGGGAGCAGGAAAGAATCTTAAATGCAAATCCACGTTTCACAAAGGATTTATCATTATCCAGCACCGCTTTGAGAATTAAGTGTTTCCATCAGAAGTCTTGTCCCAGTGCACTAACAGGACAGACAGCGTGAGCCTTTCCAGATGTGGAAGAGCAGCTGGGCTTAGGGGCCTGCAAAGAAAATCCTTTCCTACTCTCCCCAAATGGATGAATGGGACTGTTCCTCAACCTGTGAGGAATTAGCACTGCCGAGACAGCAGCGTTATAGGAACAGGCAGCGGGATCCTGAGATCAGAATCCGTGTGTGAAAACACACAAAACAGTTCTAGAAAGGTACACAGCTGAAGAGAGGGAATACAGATCATGGAGCAAAATCCTGCCCTCAGGATGCACCCCCAGTGTGTATTATCATAGAATCAGAGAATCCTGGAATGGTTTGGGTTGGAAGGAACACTAAAGCTCATCCAGTGCCACCCCCTCCCATGGGCAGGGACACCTTCCACTAGACCAGGTTCCTCCAAGCCCTGTCCTTGGACACCTCCAGGGATGGGGCAGCCACAGCTTCTCTGGGCAACCTGTGCCAGGACCCCACCACCCTCTGGGGTGGTTAAATTGTGCTATTATTAAATTGTAGCTGTGAAGGATGAACAATATCAGAGTTTTTTGTGAACAAATGACAGGTCTTTATGGTGAAATTAAAAAATTGTAACACTCCCACAGCTAAAGGACAGCAAAGAATCGTTACCCCAGATCAGCAGGTGCCTCAGGGGAACACAAACCCCTCCCCACACAGAATAAGCATTTTAGCATCTCCCCCACCAAAAAGGCTCTTCTGGCCCCAGAGCTCTTCAGGCTGCATCCACACCCCAGTGTTTTTCCCCATTGTGCGGGTGCATCTCAGCCTGGGGCTGCTTTCAACAAGAGCACGTTTTCCAAATGATCCCAGACATTTGGCAGGGAAATTGCCAAAGCTGCTGGTAGGCTGGATGTTATTTTAACACACAAAAGCAATTACTGCCTTCATTTCACTGGCTCTGAGAATGGATCCCGGCCATGTGCTGGCAAGTGGGAGAGCCTGCCCAGAGCCAGCGTTCAGGAATGTGACTCCTGGGCAGTGCTGGATGGTGGGCTCATCCCTGGCTCCCCCCACACAGAGGGCAGCCCTGGGCTGGGGACAGGGGCAATATTGCACAGAGAAAGTCTTTCTTTGGACCAGACACAACCAACTCCCCCCTGGTATTGCTGCTACTGCTTTATTAAAATGCATAAAGCAGCCAGAAGCAAAGACACCAATAAATTCTTCTGTAAAAGCAGAAATGTTTTTTTCAAATGGCTCCCCTAACACTAATAATCACAGCTCTCTTATGTGTACTTGACTCTGGTTAACCTTTTTCTGGCACTTTTTAACTTCTCCAAGTCAGGTACTAATATGGAACTAATGTGGGGTTTATTTTCCCTATAGGAATAGCAGAAAGAGCACTGCACATTAGCGTAATCACGCCGGCTCCTTCCAGAAACTGCAGGACTTTACATCAAAGCAGCCGCATTATGGCACAGGAAAAGAATTTAATAACAATTGGGGGACTAAGCATTTTTTTTAATGTTAAGGGGGTTTTATTGAATATTAATCCTATAAAATGCTCCTGAAAGTTGGCAGAAGGAAAACTGATGTCCCAAATAGTTACCACGGCCTTCCACAGTGCCGGGATGCAACTGCAGAGTAATCAGAATTCATCATGCCATTAGCAGAAGGACAACGTGAAAGGAGACACTTCCTCCCGCATCCCGCTGCTCGGAACAACCAGAGCTGTGAGAACAGGCTCATCGTTGGCAACCTCAGCCAAGCTCTCAAAGTTTGCATTACTTGGGTTCAGAGCTTGCAGTTTCTTTCAATACAAGTCAACATTTGCACTCTCAGTTTTACCTTTCTGTTAAAGATTTGCATTATATTTTCCTTTCGGAGGGGATTGGAGATGCTGGGAACAGGTCTACTGTGAAAAGGAACAAGAGGCACATAAGAGTTTTTTCCCCCTATTTCTAACTGCTGGACACTTTCCTTTTTCTTTTTGTTTTCTTTTTCCAGCGTCACACCGCTGCCCAACACGGCTGCAGCCGTGCTCCAGCCATATTAATCTCCGCCCTGCTGAGCTGCTGGAGAAACAGGAATTCATCTGGCACCAGCAGGGGAAAGACAGAAGGAAAAATGAAGGGGGAAGAATGAATAAATAAATAATTCAAGCAAAGGATGAATACTTGAACAAAGCAGGGCCTGTGCACGAGGGACCGTCAGGCTGCTCTGGAATAGGGAAGAGCACCAGCCCCCAAAGGTGCACGTTATCGAAGCCAAGTCACCTGCCAGGGCACAGAGCAGAGCTGTCCCCAGGCACCACCTGGACACACACTCAGTGCCTGGAAGAACCTGCTGCCCAACAGCAGCAGGAACCACTCTGGAGTGCTGGGAACAGCCCCTCCCACTGGCATGTCCCAGGTTTGTGCCAGTGTCATGGGTTTGCCAACCAGCTCCACCCCGGGGCTGAGAATAGTTTTGCCAGATGGATTTCCAGAGCAAAGCCAATCGAAAGTTTTAGTAACGCCTCTGCCAATTACATATTTAAGAAAACGGAACAGAAGGTTTGTGACACAGAAAAGAGCCACGAGGTAGCAGAAGAAATTAGGAGCCATGTAGGGGAAGGCAGCAGGCCCCAGGTGGGCCAGGCCTCTCTCCTCCCCTTGGCCCTGGGCTGGGGGCAGGCATGACACTGAAGCCGCCCTGACCGAGAGTAGAGGAAAAACTCTAAAAGAAGACTGCCTGGACAAGACTGCTGCAAAAGGAATTCCAAGCAGAGAGATAATGCAGCTTCCAAGGTCAAGCTGGCAGCCGGAGGAGAGAGAAGCTCGAAGGGGGGAAGACGACTCCTTCTCCCCCTCTCGCTCTCTCTCTCTCCCTTCAGCAGGGAAAAGACTGAAAACTAAAAACCCTGCCATCTGTGGAAGACCATTGGGGTGCAGAGACCCCTCTCTGCAGCTCATGAAGGAGCCCACACCAGAGCAGCGGAGTGCATGAGGAGGCTGAGACCCCGTGGGAGGCCTAAGATGAAACAGTCTTGCTGGAGACCTGTAGCCCATGGAGAGAGAGACCTACACTGGAACAAGTCGGCCCGAGTAGGATCTTGTGATCTCAGTGAGGGATCCGTGCTGGTGCAGCTGAATTTGTGACCCTAAGGGACAGCAGAGAATGGAAGAACTGTTGCCCGAAGGTGGACTCACGCT
>JAWWLV010000021.1:20108072-20120477 GCA_035041135.1 Platyrinchus mystaceus | reverse complement strand
TAAATCCTAATATTATTCTCCCCACATCAGATCTCTTTTGTCTGCATAAACCTTCTCTCAACTTATAGCAATTGTGTAGTGGGTGAAAAAAAATTAGCCCAGAGCAAACCCACGAGAGCCAGTCGGGTCAGCTGCTCCCACATAGAGACAGTTGGCACAACTCCTCCTTTTCTAAGTGTCCAGTGGCCCCTGAACCAGGCCTTAGGATGTGCAGGGTAACTTCTGAGGGCCACCCCTGAGGGCTGGGTTAAGGATCCACATGTGGAAAAGGCCCTGTGCTTTAACCTCCACCTCAAATACCCCTTCCCTCTCTCATTCCCAAGCTCTGCTCTGAACGGGCGGTGTCATCCATTGCACAAGCCAGAACAAGGTTGGGGACACAGAAGCCTGATGCTGCAGAGCAGAGCAGCACAGAGCCCCTGCACCCCACAGGGCCTTCCTACACTGAGACAGTGTCTTAAGACAGACTTGGTATTACTTCTTTGTTCTGGGATGCCTCTGGCTTCTCCTTTACTGGAAAAGGAAACTCGTTCATTATGTATCACAGCACTGTGTTAACAGCTCACAGCCTGAAATGAAGCAAGTGCAGAAAACACTTTCATCACTGTTTCCATCTCATCACTTGGGAGTTTGCTGCACTCCCTGGAGATGTTTTCCCACCTGTTTATCATAGAGATACTCCAAAACAATAAGTGGAAGAGTGATGGACCAGGTCCCACGCCAGAGTCTGTGCTGTGAACTGCCATGAGCCACTGCAGTAGTGCCTTGGAGCAGCCACGGCCCTACTGTGCCTGATTTACCTGTCAGGAGCATCAAGGGCAGGGCTGAGCAAAAAACACATTAATAAATCTTGATATCAGTGTTTTATCAATGCAGGCTTGTAAGTTTACGAGCATTTGGCTTTATTTTACACCAGACAACTCCAGACCAGCCCAGAGCAGGCTGCCAGATGTGCAGCATTTACCTCTGCAGCCTCATTGCCTGTGACAGGTGAAGTCCAACAGGAACCTCCTGAGGAGGAGAGTCCAACAGAAACCTCCCTGGATGCCCCAAAGCAACACCCTCCCAAAAGGCTGACCATGTTTGTGACCTCTCTGGGAGTTATTGCACAGACAGGGTGGTGACACTGCCCAGCATCTGGGCCTGGGATGCAAAATTACAGTAAAAATATCCTAAGGACCAAGGAGGCGGGTGCTGCAGTGGAGAGGGAAGGTGTGACCTCCATCCGGTCCCCGAGGGCTCCAGAGGCAGTTTTCATCCTTATCCACATATAGATTTCTCAAGATAAAAATGTTAAGCTTGCACCTATATAATACCTAAGAATCTGTGTCCTATGAGGTGCCTTCAGGAATCTCTGCACTTTTGGCATTTGGGAATGGTGGACATCTCAGCAACATCCAGCTTTTCACTGTACTCTGCTGTTTTAAAATTCCCTAAAACCTGAGTTTCTTCCCGTCTTTGAGAGACTTTTGCTTAGTTTTAAAGATTTCATTATTGGTTGTTTTTTCCTACCATTGTCTAAAAATCTCTCTTGTTAAATTCAGCCCCTCACCTTGGGTTGGTAAGGTGGGCATCCTGCTGTATCCCAGACCTTTCCATGGCTGCTTATAGCCGAGGGCAACCTTGCATGCTTATGTGGCTGCTTAGTCACTGTGGAGCCAGGCTGCAACAATTGACCTCTCTTAATCTCTTCTCATAAATCAATTCTTCCAGGTCCCCAGTTCTCTTTGTTGCTTCTCTGTGAACTTGTTCCAGTTTGTGAGCAGAGAGCCACTGACGTGTTGCCAGGACAGAGCACGATTTTCCCAGATGCAGCCACGGGGCACTACGGGGGTCACTATGATTTTCCTGCTCTTTGCCATGATGGTTTAGTGCAGGCAAACCCAAACTGTTCATTTTTCCTATATGACACTGCAAACTCCTGTCTCACTCGGTGTCTGTTGTTACCCTGAAACGTCTCTGAGCATCGCTGCCGCTCAGGTGCTTTCCCCTGAAACATGCCTGTGATGGATTAGTACTTTCATACGCAGGCAGCTACATCATCTGTATTTTTCAAGGCTGAATTTCATTTTTCCCCTTTCCTAACTTCTATAAATAACCTGGTATTGTACTTGTATAAAACCCCTCACGACACATCATTCCCCAGAGTTAGTCTGATGAGGCTTCCTTCATCTCTCAAGTTATTAGAAGTTATTAAGAAGTTGTTGCCCAGAGAAGCTGTGGCTGCCCCATCCCTGGAAGTGTCCAAGGCCAGGTTGGATGGAGCTTGGAACAACCTGGTCTAGTAGAAGGTGTCCCTGCCCATGGAAGGGAGTGGAATGAGATGGGCTTTAAGGTCCCTTCCCCCCCAAACCATTCTGTGATGCCATGATTAAAGAAGATGCATAGAACAGGATCACCGACATGGCAGTAATAACCCACCCCCATCAATATTTAATGTTTTGCCTTTATTGCTGTTCTTAGTCTTTACTCTTGTATTGAGTTTTCTGTTTGGCAAACAGAGCTGCCACCTGTTCCACCACAATTCACTTTTCAGACACAAGTCTATGAGCAGATGAGGGCTGTTTCACTCAAACCTGCCACAGGGAATCTACCACCTTCACAGAACCACACAGAATACACAGGGCTGGAAGAGACCTTTGAGATCATCAAGTCCAACCATCACCCCAACAGCATCATAACCACCCCTAAACTATATCCCCAAGTGCCAAATCCAGGCTCCTGGACATTTCCAGAGACGGTGACTCCACCACCTCCCTGGGCAACTTATTCCAAGGTGAAGATCTGGGAGTGACCTTTGAAGAACTCTTATTTCTAATGAGGCTGCAAGCTCCAATCCCCAGTACAGGGACAATTATCAGTGCCTGGGCCATGTTCTAAAGACTGACCTGACTCTGTTCCCACTGTTACTGTTGGGAATTGTTTGAAGATTGAGAAGGCAAATGAAGCAAACATGACTTTTTCTACCATATCTCCTGCAATCACCCAGTGAATTCTGTATCGGTCTCATAAGAAATGCCGGGACAGGACTCAGATGAGGTCACAGCCCTTTGCTACAACCCCCACATCTATGGGGCTGCTTTAAACCTGCCTCTTAGTTTTATCAGAGCAGCATCTTTTCCCCACCAAAGAGCATTCAGGAAACTCTGAGGTGCTGGTGGAAAGCCAGTCAAGTCCCCTGCTTGCAGCTAAGCCCAGCAATCCTCCCCGTGCAGGAGATACACGCACCCTACCCAGAGTCACACCCATGGGCTTTGTCCGGAGCTGAAGGAAGCCAGCACGTTGAACCCTCCAATTTCAGGCTCTGATAGTTCTGTATTATCTTACCTTTTAAACATTCAAAGAGAAAACTTCAGAGCAACCTAAAGGTGGGCATTTTATCGTAGAGAGAAAAAATCCTCCAAAGGAAAATGGTCATCTTGACAATCCGTTCCAAAACTCAACCCCAGGGAGAGCCCATGCCTGTGTCGCTGTTCAATGTGCTGCACAGCCCAGCTGAGTTACAGAAACAACACATCCTCAAAACCTGTCGACAGCCGAGGAGTTTTAAGCTGCTATAAGGCAGTTTTTTGGCAAGTGGTCCCATATTTGTTCTGGAGACTCTGCGTTGACTGCAGGAGTAGTGAACACAAGATTGTAGGAATTTTGCTTGCACATGGAGCAGAAGGAAGTGAATGCTCTCTGTTTCCAGCAGTCTATCCCAGCTTGGGCTCAACCACAAGAAATCTCTATTTGCAGAAATAAACTTTAGGCTTATGGCAGATGGCTTAAGGGAAGAGCTCATGACTATTGCCTTTTCCATAAGACCTTTGGAGATGTCCAATCTTAGGCTACCTTGAGGAGAGTGAGAAGACCATGTAGGGAGAAAGCCTCCACAGATACCTGCTCTATGGAATGCCAGCATCTCAAAAGTGCCTTTTCCAGTGAGAGCTCCAGATCAACTTTGTGTGACAACGAGGGAAAAGAAACATGAATTAATACAGTTGTTGATGTTTTGAGGTGTTGGTCATTGACAGAAGAAGGCAGATGTCAAAGTCAGGGATGCTCAGACTCTGGACAGAAAGGAGGACTGTGTTCAGCAAAGAAGGACCAAAAGAAATTCCAAGAACTGGTTTATTATTGCATGGAGATGATTATGTTATTAGTAAAGGAGCAGACAGGGCAGGAGTGGTCAATAAACATTTTGTTAGGAAAGACTCAACCAGCACACTCAAATCAGATGAAGCCAACAGAACTCTCTGAGGATTTCTAGGCACAGGGAGTAATAAACAACCTAAAATCTAACAGCCTCTGGGTGCCCTGTGCTCCTACATCGTAAGAGAGTTGCCAGGAGAGATCCCTAATCTGTCAATAGGAACAGAGTAAAGTTACCAGAGCAAGGAAATCACAGAACACTGGAAAAGCTGCAGATTATTTTCACACTCACCCAGAGCAAGCGGGACTTGTAACTACAGGTTACTTAACCTGACATCAATCCTCAGCAGAAAGTCATGGAAGTTAATACAGAATTTGATCAATAAAATATTAGAGGATGGGAATAAAATTAACTCAAGTCACAAATGTTTTCTACAGAGTCTTGTTGAGCAAACATTGATTTTTTTTTTAGGTTTCATAGTGTTGTTTCAATTGACTGACTGTGAGTCAGAGCCTTTGGGCAAACAGGGCTGCCCCATGTGGCAAAGCCTTCTTGGGGCTTTCCCTGCCCTGGCACCAGGTGACCAGTGACAGCAAGTGAGTGTCAGCAGTGCAGAGGCTGAGATAAGGCCACCAGGTAGCACACGGATTATCACAGCCCAACCAGACCCTCGCTACCATAGCCAGCTACTTCCCATTGGTTTAAGGGCAATAAATCCATCCTTGACTTAAGATGACCCTCTCACAGAATCATAGGTCATGTTGGAAGGGACCACAGTGGGTCATCTGTTCCAACCTCCCTGCTCTAGCAATGTCATCCTAGAGCACATGGCACAGGATTGTGTCCAGACGGCTCTGGAATATCTCCAATGAGGGAGGCTCCACATTCTCTCTGGGCAACCTGTTCCAGTCTCAAATAGGACTTGGAGAACTGGGTCACACCACTGACAGAAAAACATGGCAAAGTCCAATGACATTTGAGTATTATCACCTAATGGCAGTAGGAAAGCCCCCCTGCCCAAAGAACACACGATGGTGGAGACACTCTTACAGCCACCGCTGCCGTCTCAGCCGCCCCTTGGACAGAAACGCCACCGCAGCCAACTCTGTGGAGAAAACAAGAAAGCCAAACGGAAGTTTGGCCTCGATCCACTGAAAGCAGGGGCTCATCTGTAAGTGTTACAAGGTGTTCCCATCCCACGTTATGGCTGGACTCCAACTTGTGCAGAAGCTGAAATAATGGCTTTTATTAAAGGGGCTGAGGCCAGTCCTTGGCTCACTCCTGCGCCAGCTTCCGGAGGAGCAGCGGCTTTACGCTCGCTCAGAGGAGACTGGAGCTGATGTATCCTCCCAGTTGCTCAGGTAAACCCAACTTGAGGCTAATTTTTATTAGTTAAATAAGTTCTCCTTGCACAGATTTACAACACATGTGACTGACTCAAAACTTTAACTACAAGCAGAGAATGATTAAGCTGCTTATTTGGAAGGAAAGACAGAGCGAGTCTGGTGGCCCTCTGGTAGCACTCCATAACGGCGTGGAGAGGCCTGGGCCGGCACCCGGCTCTGCAGCCTCACCAGTGGGGCAGCACGGGAAGGATAAGCAGCTCCTGGAAGGGCTCCAGTACTTGTCTGGGCCTCCAAAGCTGTTATTGCCTGGAACACAGGGAAAGCTGGGAGGAAGGCAGGGCCCCTGCACACACCGGGAGCGGGTACCACGCTCACCGTGCTCTTCCCGAAGGGAGAGAAGAGTCAGCAAGGGCTGAGTTTTGGGCGGATTTTCTTATTTAAGAGCATTTTCTGATGCTGCAAGGTCATAAAGTCATTTCAACCACGGCACTTCCACTGCACTCACTACTGCCAGTCTATTTGTAAATTACTTAATAATAATTAAAAAAAGAAACCCAACCTGCTTCTGCAAACTCCACCACTTCACCCACCCCCTCTACCGCCAGCCTGACACAGGACACCCACCCCCAAACAGGCACAAACCCCCCAGATAACGAGATCCAGCAACTGTAGGATTCAACTTCAAAGACATTAAAAGACATAACATTTTATTTGCCTTCTGCTTTTTAACTTTTTGGGGTCCACTCAGGTAATGCTTTTGAATTTTTAATTAAAAATAAAAGCAAGGCTGCTTCTGCTGTCATTTCTCTTTGAAGTTGGACATTTAAGTATAAAATCTGTTACCTGAAGACTTTGCTAAAGCTACGAGTTTAGGAAAACTCTGCCCAAAACATATGTCTCAGCAGATCTGGACACTTATTTTGGTTTGAGCTAGTTTTATTTTGCCTAAAACTCTTCCCATACATTCTTTCAGCAATTTTAAAGTAATTTTGAATTCCATGCAGTTTTTCTTTTCGCATTTTAAATTTAAATTAGAATCATGAAATGGTTTGGGTTGGAAGGGACCTTAAAGCTCATTCTGTTCCAGTCCCTGCCATGGGCAGCGACACCTTCCACTAGACCAGGTTGCTCCAGCATGGCTTTGAGCACTTACAGGGACAGGGCAGCCACAGCTTCTTTGGGCAACCTCTGCCAGGGCCTCACCACCCTCACTGGAAAGAATTTCTTCCCAGTATCTAAATTTAGTGCACGTTTTTGGTATCATCACAACAAATTGCTTCCATTTCCACGCAGTCCCAACCCCTTCCCACTGTTGCTGTGACAGTTCACATGTCCAGACAGACCACGTGAGGAGATGGTTCCACGGACACCGGGGAGAAGAGCAGGGCCAGGGGCTCTGCCTTCATAACACCTTTTCTTCCAGGTGGGATCACTGCCCAACTTAACAAAGCCCCTGCAATTCACACAGAGCCTTCTCCAGGCGAGCAGCAGCGAGAGAGCAGCACAAGGCCTTTAGTCCCCTCCTAACCACAAAAGCACAGCAACATCCGACAGCCCCCGCTGTAATGGGATCCAGCATCAAAATACTCTTTCTACTGGAGGACTGTTATATTTCACTGCTGAAAGAACTCAAACTTTTGAAGCCTCTCCTTAATTTTCAATGAAAAGCATTTGGTTCCAGGGTGACAGACGAGGCTCTTAAGAGCTGTTACCACCTCGGGTAATTATAAAATGACAGAAGGGAAAGAAAAAAAAAGTGAGGGAGAGCCAGATTAACACTCAGTGTGTTTGTGCAGGGCTACAAAGGCGCTTCCACGGCTGCCTGTGCTGAGAGCTCAGCTACAACAGCTTCCAGTTGGAAAGAAAATTGAAGGAAGATGGAAGTGAGGAAAGAAAAAATTGCAATTAAAAACTGAAATGAATTCCAAAATAACATATGAACTGGAACGCTACAAAATACTTTCAGAAAAAAAAAAAGGGAAAAAAGAGGCTTTTGTTGCAAACCAAACCCAGCCCAGATTGGAAAGAAGAGTCAAAAAACTCTTGTGCAAGCTTGGGGCTGGCTCATGCCCCAGGAGCTGGAGGAGGGCTCTCCTCTCCCTGGGAAGCAGGTAAATCTCAGCAAATTGGAATTTCATTTTGACACTTCACATAATGTACTCTTAAGTATACTGGGGGAAAAGAAAGCCAAAGCAAGACAAAACCAGGCAAACAGGCTGAGCAAAGCTCTATGAAATGAAATGGTTCCAGCAGTAATAATTAGTTCTTTAATCCCAGAATGGTTTGGGTTGGCAGGGACCCTAAAGCCCACCTCATTCCACCCCCTGCCATGGACAGGGACACCTTCCACTATCCCAGGTTGCTCCAAGCCCATCCAACCCGGCTTTGAACATTTCCAGGGATGGGGCAATATGGTGAAACTCAGATGTGTAACAACACATAGACCATACAAGAAACACAGACTAGAGGCACAGTCCCTTGGAATGGGATAAAACACAGCAGCTGTCAGTGAGCAGAGCTGAGCCCCGAGATGCACCGTGTGACTGAGCAGGGTAAAAGCAGGAGACAAGGGGCATCCCCGAGGTTCAGTAGCATTCAACGTCTGATACCCTGCCCCTAAATCTAAATTAAAGCAGACTGAAATGCAGGGTTAGTAGCCTATAGGTCCACATAATAAATTCCTCCCAAATTTTGCCTCCTGCCAGCAAAGTGTTTATAGCCCTACGTGGGGAAAAGCTCAGAAAATGTGTCTGTGGAGTGGCCGCGCTCAGTGCCAGCCGCCAGCGCCACGGACACAGCTGTGCCCACCCATTCCAGCCCGGACTGCCGCGCAAAGGGGCTGATGGCAAAGAAAGGGCCTTTAATAAACCAGCAGCATAATCCAGGACTCTGTCCTCTTTATTTTTTAATAGAAGCCTTTCACGATATGGAACTAATTATCGCCATCTGCCGTCCCCGGTCTTATATTTCCTCTCTCACAGCTCATTCTTCAAAAACTCAGTAGCTTCCTCCCTTTACATTTGTAAATGCTGTTGACTATGGATAAAATCCATGTTTACTTTGTATTCAGGGCCCATAGGAAAGCTTGTTTTAATCATCAACAGATGTTACATTCTGCTCTGCTGTGCTTGGCACACAACTTCAGAGGGAAATAAAAGAAAAATCTTTATTTTAAATTTAAATTGTAGATTGTTACAGACTAAATAAAATGCCAAATTGTTATTGGAAACAACATGGCCACTGTAATAACTGTAACTGACATTTACTTTTTACAATTAGGGTTTTTTTTCTGGTGCTGTTTAACACAAGATGGTTTCCACATTTTGCAAAGAACTTTCTTTCCCTTTGCTCTGAAATGATTTGCAATCAAGCCACAGACATTTGTAATTTATTTTTATTTAATACTTTCCTACGAGTTTATGAAATACTGGGATTATTATGCCATATACAGTAGATAGTTTTTGAATACGTACTCTCCCTCTGGACTCATATTTCAATACACATTATCCCCTTGAACTCATTTATAAACACCCATTATTCCCCCAGACCCTGCTATAAACATGGAATATCTCCGTGGACTGTTCCAGCCTTATGGTCCTTTTTATCTCTGGCTTCTTTCCTATTTATATCCATCTTTGATGTCTGATCCCGCTCCCCTGCCGTGCCCGGGGGGTGCGGGTGCCCTCCCGCGCCGGTGGCAGCAGGACCCTGCAGGTACAGCCACCGCTTCCCTCTTACTCCTTCTCCAGCTGCTGGAAAAACTGAGCTGAAGACAGGGCTGGCTCGGGCACCTGCTGCACGTGTGGGGATTGTGGCATCCCAACATTCCCTGCTCGTGGCATCCACTGGTTCTTTTCCAGGCACTGTGTGAGCAGTGAGAATATGATCCTCAAGCCTCCAGCGCCCGAGTGTTCACCCCCCACCCTCACCAGGTACCAAACTGGTGCTTTCTTTGAGTGTTAATTGCTCATTTCGGTTTGATTTCCACACCACTGCAGAACCTAACTGTGAAATTATTTAGAGGTTTAGTATTGCTCAGAAGCAAAATGGAATAAAATATTTTGCCAGTCTTTGCTCGATATTGAATATTTGAACATAATATTTGTGCACTTTACTCCTGTGGTAACAAAATACAGAAAAAAAAATCACAAAATTGTAGAATGGTTTGGGTTGAAGAAACATTAAAGTTCATCCCATTTCATCCCTTTCCATGGGGCAGAGCCACCTTCCACAAGACCAGGTTGCTTCAAGCCCTGTCCAACCTGGCCTGGAACGCTTCCAGCAATGGGGAGGATGGATTCATCCAAAAGATGGTTTAGACATAAGTTTCATGGCTTTATACATCAGAGTGTCCAGGGGTTTTTCGAGCAAGTCCATAAGGGAGCTGAAAGAGCTGTGCTGGACCTGAAGGACATGTGACACCGCTGTAGCTTTGAAGGATGAAGATGTGGGGGTTTAGTTGTAAGATAATTCATTTATAAAATGCAGCAATGCACACCAAATTAATTACAGTCAGATGCTGCACACATTTGGGCAAATATTAACCACAAACAAGTTAAAAAATTTCTTCTTAGGAAATTTTGAGATCTAAAAAGGAAATCTCAGAAGGAAATAAATCCTTTTCCTTTAAAAACTGCAAACTCCAGCACAATACAAACCAGCTTGGAAAGCAGCAGACAGCTATTTTACATCACTGCTGAATACTGTTATGAATTAACAGCTCATTAAGCAAAAAAACTTTGCAAACCATGAATCTCAAAAGAAAGTCAGAGAAACTGTCATCTGCAATTTCCAGTGTGTGAATAAATCTAAAAGCAGTCAGGGGACAGAGTTCTGCCGAGAGCCAAACAAACAGGTGTCCCCTGGCCTCCCGACCCCGACTGCAGCAGCGCAATAAAACTCTTCCCATTCCAGGACCAAACCATTTGGTGCCAGCACATGGGATAATACCTGCTCCTTAAAACACGGAAACGCGAATAACAAATGCCTCTAAAGTCCCAGAAGAAACAGAGACGTGCACTGTGAAGTATCCCCTCAGGAATCCTGTAAATCATACCGAAATTTCACTTGTCCTGGAACAGGTTTGAAAATCTGTTTGTGGTTTCTCCTACATATTTTAAACTGTATCTGGTCAGGTCAGAAATGAAAGAGTCCTTCAAACTCCAGTGGAAAGATCTCTGTGTTATTTTAAAATAGCCTTAAACTGCAGACAAATTTGCTCTGAAAACTCAATTATTTTTATAGTTTTAAAAAATTTTTACTCTTTTTTTATTGTATTTGATTGATCAGTAAAGCGTCATTACTTCTTCCATTCAATCCTCCCTGTCAGATTTGGCAGCACTGGCACCGCAAAGGCAGAGCTACCACAGTCCTGGGTTATTTTAATTCAACGTACATAAATGCGTTCATGTAGGAGGACCTGTGCAATTTACATACAGAAGACACAAAGGAGCAGAACACAGGTTGTCGTCTACACAGGTCAGTATCTGGCCAGAAGAAAACAGAATATGAAAGGAAAAATATCTGAACAAAATACAAATAGATCCTCTGCCACAAAAACCACGCGCTCAGTTACATGGGCTAGTTTGTGTGCTTCAAATATAATCATGTATGGAAGAAAGGAACTGGAAAGCAAATGGGAAAATCTGAAAGAGAAGAGGAAATAAATATAAGCAAGGAGAAAGAAAATAAATGCAAGCAAGCAAAGTGAAGAGAGTATCTGAATAAATTGTTTTCATGCTATATATAGCATAGATACAGTAAACACTACTGCAATTGTTTAGGCATTAAAGAGAACTAACAGTGTCTTGATCTTCAGATGTAGTGAAGAAAGGAGATGTGTGTGAGGGCCGTGGCAGGAGCGAGTCCAGAGGGGCAGTGAGGACGGTGCCACCACGGCAGCCGCGCACAGACCCTGTCACCACGGCATCATCCCCCGACCTCGAGAGCTGCACACCTGGATTACAGCCAGCAACACACACGGCACAGCTCGGACAACCATAAGGAGGGATGCAACAGGAATCCTTTGCTGATCCCATCATCACCAGTCCCCTGTGGACACAGAGATCTCCCGTATCACCCAAACTGAAATGTCCCATCAGCATGTTGGCCAGGATGGTTAGTGCCATGTAGAACCCAAACGGAAGCGTCTCCTAAAGCAAAGATACTTTGGCAAGACCTCCCTGTGGAAAGTAAGCATGCTGAAGGTCAGAGCACATGACTCATTTCCCCTCATGAATACCAGAATCTAGGTTGCTGGAATCACCACCCTGAAGGAGAGGTTTGCATCCTGAGTTCTGAGCACCTCTGAAAATAGATCTCATGTAGCAATTTCCCAGCAGGTAAACCTTGTTTACAGGCCCAGACTGATGGAGATCTCCTTTGAAACAGACAAAGATCTAGGGTGTTTATCGTCGTTACAGAACTCTGGACACAACATCTAATGACTTGATGATACAAATAATTAGGTCAGGTGTTCTCCTGTACAAAAACTTCTGCTCATGCAGATGGTCACCCACACTTAATTTCTGTGACTACTGCTCCATCCATCCATCAATTCCTCTGCATTGAAATGTAAAGTCAACTTGGAAAGCAATTCCAAGATAACCCTCAAAGTCACTCCCAAAAGGCCCCTCTGACTGCGGGTGACAGTCCAGTCCCTCTCTGGTGTCCCATTTTTGTGACCATAACTCACTGGATTCACTCAGCACTGCAGCACAGTTTGGCGAGAGGAGGATTTTTACCAGCATGTGTTAATGAGCAGTTTATTGACATGGAACCCTTTATCTCCATTGTCACTTCTCCGGGTTCCTCATGGTTTATCCCATCAGTGCTTGTTCACACACAGGTATTGTATAAGTGGCCAGTCTTCGCGAACGAAGATCTGGGAAAGGTGTTTTTACCTTTCAAGCCTGCGCAATGGAT
>JAWWLV010000021.1:20035475-20101809 GCA_035041135.1 Platyrinchus mystaceus | reverse complement strand
CCAGACAGGCTGTGGTGCTGAGACGCGGCTTTCAGCTTCACAGGCAAAAAAGCTACAACGATAACTCTGATGCACTTTTCCAAACACATCCTGAGTCATCTGCACATTGATTATAATCCTGTACCAACCCCCTGATGGTGCACTGCTGAGGAAACCTTTCACCAACGCTTTACAGGACCAGCTGAGCGGGTGTTGCTTTCCCATGTGCGACCTCTGGGAGCATCCCACCCTGCTCCGGTGATGTCCCATTCCTAATCCCTGCACCCACCATTTTACCAGCACCTCACAGCACAGCCCATGGACACAGGGCTGGTAGCACAGCAAGGCAACAAAACCAGCCCACCTGGGCACCACCCAGGAGAGTCCTCATTAACATCCTCATCAGCCACTCCGTGCAATCAGCTCCAGGTAGTTGAAAGCACAACTTTCTGCAAACTTTTCTACATCTGTGTTTTCCTCAAAGTCTTGACTACCTGGTTTACTGCTCAAACGCTAAAACTCAGCTCTCCTTCCATAAAGTATTTTAATCTAAAAATAATTCAAACCATGTTTATTTTTAAGAACTTTTACCCTCCCCAAAAGTGTGTTTAAAAGAAACCAACTTTAACCACGAATACAGAGTAAATAATTGCTGTTGCTTTCCTTGCAGATAAATCACTTTTACGCTGAATTTTTTTTCAAAAAAAGATCAAAAGTAACATTAATCATGCTGGCCAGGGAGCAAAAGGACATTCCCAGACATTAACTGCTTTCCAAATATGAAAAACATATTAAATATCTCTCTAAAACAAGATGTTTTCCTCATGTTTCCTTTGGGGGAAACCTGCTGGGCACATTCCTACCTGGATGAGGCCGAGGGGGGCACCTGCTGTGTTCTGGTACCATCCCCCACCACACCTGCCCCCAGGCCTGGCATCTGGCAGGCTCCGGCACCAGGATGGCGAAGCTGCAGTGGCACATTCACATGATGTGCCCACGCCACCTCACCTCCCCCGCCTATCGCCGGCACAGTGCCAATGATCCATGGTGCCCGGTTTACACAGGAATTCTGCACTGGGAGTCATCCTGACTCTGCAAATGGATTTTTCCCAAACTTACAGGAAAGCACACATGCGGAAACTCCTACCCCATCCAGCTGTTGGCACAGCACACGTGGCTCAAACACCTCAGACTTTGCTTTTATTTAATGGTGACCTGTGATTCCTGTTGCCATAGGATTGGAGGCAGGAGGGAGAGAAACCCGCTTCGACAGCACAAGGAAATACAATTAGGGTCAGTCCCAAGTAAGATCCAGAAAAACTGTTTTTCACTCAGCTTGGGCTGCCCAGGCTGGCACAGAATCCCAGCACACCCTCAGTCCTCGTCACCTCCACACATTAGGAGCAGAAAACCCTGACTCAGAGGGAAGGTGCTGCCTCAGGCCCACATGTACAGTAGCAAGGCAGCCTTAATCCCAAGATGTAGGCTTGCTATTAGCACAAAAGAAGGGGAGTGATGCTCGGTGCTGGATACCAGCCACAGAGCAAGGCCGTCAAAAGCACCACTTCAGGGCTTTTCCCTTCCCCTTCCCACCCGCAAAGACTTTTTCATGATTTAAAGACACATCAAGAAAATGCAGATGATTTCTTCCCTTTCTGGAGCTGGGGAATTGTGCAGCCCCCTCTGCCCCACAGTGGGACACACCAGGTGCCAGCCACAGGGATGGACTAAATGTGATGCCACCAGCAGCTGGTCCAGCACTCCCATGGCATTCCATACCATAGTGCCCAGTCTCCAGAATGCCCCTTGCACTGATCCTTAGCAACTGACACGTCAAACCACACAGCTCCATCCTGGTGCCTGCTGCCCCACCACACCTCCGCGTTCCTGCTTCCAAGAAAGAGAGCTCTGCCTAAAAAGAGAGGGATGAGTTTGTTTTCCCAGCACTAAAGGCTGCTCAGCACCCGCAGTGATTCCTCTTCCCCTTCATTTACCCAACTCCCCCAGGGGCAGGAGGGACCCACAGCCAGGGAAGGCTGCAGAGCAATGGCTGAGTCTCCTTTTGGACTTGCTGTATGTATTTATTTGTTACTGAAGTCCCCCTAATTACTTTGAAAGCCTGTGAATTCTGGTCACAGGAATGAGAGGTTTCTGTCAAAGTAATTTTCCAGAAAAAGCTGTTTCTCTGGAATAAGCTTCTCATCTACTAATCCACCAGTGCTGCAGCCGCCGGCCGGCCCAAACAAAGGAATATGGTTTTCCTCCCAGATACCCTGAGGAAGATTTTTATTAGCAGCGTACGTGTATGATTAGAATAACAGAAAGAGTTTATTTGTGAAAGAACTGACATCAAACCAATACCCAAGTCCTCCGAGGACAGGGGAGATGCCTTTGAGCGAGAAGCTTTAAGAAAACGACCAGAAAGCACCCCGGTCCCTCACTTTTTCAACCTAGTTTGTCCTCTCTGCCTCAGTAGAATCTCTTTTTTTAAAAGGACTAGTAGTTGAACTTGTACTGACTCCTAAAAATTAGGATTTTACATGTTTATCATCCCTTGTAAAAAAAAATTCCCATATATCCAAGTGGTAAATAGAACACAAAGCAAAGTGATAAAACTTGGTGGAAAGTTCCTAACTACAAATCTTTCACATGTTTCAAGTGAAGTAGATGATAATGCAAAAGCAAATGGAGCGAGCATCCTGGGATTTGTAACATAAAGCTGCCTGGTACCTCCCATCCAGATGTCACAGATCCCATGAGAGCAGGAATTAGCTGTCCCTAACTTACCTGCCAAGGCCAAGCTCTGCTGGCCCCGTGTCACTGCAGGGCAGGCGCGTGCAGAGGGGGCTGCAGATGAAGGGTCTCACAGCATCAGGGGTGGTAGAGAGGCTCCCTCTGCATCCTCCACGTGTCCTGGCTGGAAAGTGATGGGACCAGAGGAGTTTGGGAGGTGTTTGGGATCACAGCAGGACAACCTGACAACAGCTGTCCCTGGCTGTGGTGAGAGCACAGTCCTGAGGGTACCGACGGCTGTGCCCAGACTGTTGGAATGTGTGCCCTTGGCCGAATTAAAACACCAAAAAAGGAGCCTACAGCAATTATTATTGTTTTCTGATTCACTCTTAGATTAGTACTCAAAGATATACAGTCTCAAGTTATTTTCCAAACATTAGGAGAAGACAAAACAAATATTTAATATATCGATTTAAACTTCTGTTAGGCAAAAGTACTTAAGAACATACTCGGAGCTGTGGGTGTGTCTGTGCCACCAACAACATTGCCAAGTGCAGAATTGCTACAGTAAAAAACAAACAAAAAGAGAAAATACAAATAAGTGAAGCTTCTCCCCAACCTGTTTTCCTTTCCTATGAAGGAGACGGTTATCCCTCCTCCAGCAGGACAGAGATAAGCACACACAGAATGCCCACAGGCTACAGTTTTTCATTTTCCTTTTGGCCGATCTACAACTAAGCTGCCAAAATAAACAAACTTCCCCTTCCAGTCAGGCTCAAAATGAACGAAACTGAATTTTTATGTCATAAAAGGAAGCAAAAAAATAAGCAGGAATGGTTAAAATGCTTAAAATATCAATGCTTTTTTCCAGAAGGAAAAATAAATTTATGAAGCTATTAAGTGCTGATTTCAGAAACTAATTACGTAGTCCCTAACACATCCAACGCAGTATCACCATCACAGTTGTCTTCCTAAAGTCAGTGAGGAGAGAAAGTTTGGCCTCATGACATCAGGGACCAAAAAACAGACTTTTTAGGTCAGAATAGGACCAAGCACATATTTTGACAGCTACCTCATCTGACTCATTCTTTGAAGAGCAACAACTTCACTGAACAACAAGGACTTTGAGTGACATTTTTGCTGCCCAGTGAAAGCTCCAGAAAGAACCTGGAGAGGAACTTAAGTCTCGTCACTGACTCAGAGCTGCAGGGATGCACCAGGGTCACCTGGGCAGCCAAGAGCCAGCTTGGCTTTAAAAAGCTTGTATTGATATTGTCTGGAGTCACTGAGATTTCTCTGGAGGATCCAGACTACTTTCATTTTCAGACCTAATATGAACTTTAAATGATTAATAGTTTCATTGTGTATTAAGGCCTGAAGGATGAACTTTTAGAAAATGCTGAAAGCACAACAAGCAAGATGAAGACATAGACACAGAGACTACAAGGATGCCCTCCCACAGTGCCATTCAGCAGATTTCAGCACGGCTTTGGCACAGCTCTGCCTCTGGCAGGCCAGGAACCACAAGGAGAGCTCAGCCCAGCCTTCACAGGCTCTCCCAGCCAGCACCAACACAGCGGCTCACACGTCCTGCGTGGCCAACTCTGCTCAAGAGCTTCTCTGAGCCGCTGTGCCGTGCTCTGACTCTTGCAAGAGATCTCTCCAAGCACTTTGTTCATTACAAACTGCTTCTTTTAATTGCATCATGCAAATGACTTGCTCTTCAGCACTGGGAGGAGCAGTCACCAGGAGGTCACACTCAGACTGACCACTTCAGCAGGAACGTGCAGCCCTTGGAGTGCATTAGCCCCGGTGCTCTTGGCCACGCGAGGGGGGAGAGCACTAAAGATTGCTCCAGCACCCCTCGTGCCAGCCCAAAAAGCATTAATAACAGGGGCAGACAAACATCCAGCCCAAACACAGAGCACAACATCGATCACATTCTGTTCCTCTTGTACTTCATGAGGATGTTGCATTCCCAGGACACCAGTAAAAACAGGAAACAGGCTCACTTAGACATACAGCTCAAGGTTTCGGTGAGGACAGGACTGAACACTGAGCAGGTACTCAAAAAGCAGGGACTGTCCATCCCTGCCTAGAGGAAGGTCTGGGTCCCTCGGTGAACACAGTCATTACAGAGCTCCGTGGTGGGACCACAGCCAGGGCTGGTGGTCCCTCAAACACGGGTGCTCATTGTTTGAGTCGCACAGCCCAGATAATTCTCTATTTAATCTCGTGGACATTCCCACTGACCCCTGCCTCTGACATTCCCATAATTAGAAGTGTTTGACATTACACTTTACCAACATTCTTCTTAGTTGGCATTTTTGTGTGCAATTAATAACCTCGACTAAAAATAAAATTTATGTATATATACACTGTGCTGTGAAACCCGAGATATTTTAAGATAGTATTTCATCTGAATACTTTCTTGAGGTCATGTGGAGCATCTCTCTCTTTATAAGGATAACTAGAAGCAAAGAGGAATCCGTTGTGATAACATGCAAATAAGTACGGTGCATTCATATGAGACCAAACACTGAAGTAATAAAAAGGAAGGAAAACTACACAGCAGGACACATATTTTCAGCATTAATGTAGCATTTTCACCTGCCGTGCAGACACAAATTCTGTGTACATGAATTAACACTTGCTCTTATTTGTTTTCTCACCTTCTTTATAGACTAGAAGCCTTGTGTGTGACTTTACTTTCAACTAATATTAAGAAGCATCCATGGCTGCAAAGATTATTTCCATTTATTCATGTGAAAAATGGTGTTGTTCTGTGCACTTCCTGAGGGAAAAAATTTAAAGAGTTACACCAAAAACTAAGAAGAAATGTCTGTTAGACTCTCAGCATTTTATCACCAAGATACCTTTAAAAAAATAAATCTTACATCCTCAGAATAGTCACCCAAATGCCAATAATAAGGGCTAAATCAATTTAATCACAGAACTTCTGTATTTGCAAAGCTCAGCAGGAGCTCCTGGGCTTCACGGAGGTGGAGACTGGCCTCTGGTTTCTTATCTCAATGTTTTATATTAACATTCTTTTAATATTAACACGAGCCTGAAAACAGCCCTGCATGTGCAGCTGGGTCACGTGCTTATTTCCATCAGCATTCCTCTTGCAACTAGTTGCTTGTAGATAAGATTTCTAAAATAATTGATATTTTGATGGAGCCAGCTATGTTTTAACATTGAAACCACGCAAGGAGATGGCTCTGAGAAAAAAAAATCATTACCTAAACAGGTAATTTTTACTGAATTCCTGAGGGGCTCCAGCACAGGAATTCCCGCAGCTGTGCTGTACATTTGCTATCAGAACATACATGCATCGTCCCTCACTCAGCCTGGCATGTAAAATCCAAGCGTGTTCAAGTCTCTGGTGACAGAACAGTCCTGATTGCCTTTGTTCTGCTAATTAGCAGGGAAAAAAACCCTTGGAATAAGTTTTTCCCAGTGCGTGCGTTAGTGAACACACAGTGCAATAACACAGCACCACAAGAAACTTCTGTAACAGAGATTTCTGCCTTCCTGCTTTCTTAAGCCTGACACAAAGCTGGAATAATTAGAGTGATAAAGCCAAAGCAGCCCGAGTAAATTCAGCTAAATCTGGTATCACCACAGTTGGGACACTTATTTGCATGTTTAAATTACTCAAGTGACTCATTTTCTAATTTCCTTTTCAATTGCTGAATGCCCTACGTCTCAAACGAGTCCCCGGAGAGCAGAGGCTCAGCACACGGTGTGTTAAACTTACAAACTTGTTATACTGCACAAGATTAGCATAATATTGCATATGCTATTCCTTATTTAATAAAAATTTAATTGTGCATATAATTTGATAATTCAATACCAGTAATTTGTTGTACAAATCTAGAATGCACTCATTTGCTTTTTCTTGGAAAAAAAGTTACCTGTGAGGTTTCTGTGACTAAACAATCTCACCAGAACTCCCAATTTTGCCATATTTTACCTGTAGCTTTCCTAAGCAGGACAAAGCTCAGACCCAGGGAAATGAAAGCCTTTTGTTGGCACTCAAATGTCCATAAATCCAGCCTCCTGGTCTCCATGGGGAAGATGCAGAACACTGAGGTTACAGCTCTTAATTAATGATGTTCTGATGATACTCCTTGAGTGCATCTTGCACACAAAGCCAAGGAATGACCACGGAACATCCTGACCAGGCCACTTTTTGGCCACTAGAGACAAAGTTCTCCAATACACACCGACATTATGTGAGGATTTCAGTAACACACTGGAAACAGCCACTGAAAACATCTTGAAAAGCATTTGGAAAATCCCCTGTCATTACATCATTCCCAATTAGTGTCCCTGGCAAACCAGCCTCTGGACTGGTTTGTTGACGTGCAATCTGGTTTTCCATATCCTGGGGGGAAACAGTGATCTCAGGAACCTCCTAATGAGAGTAAAACTCACTCAACAGGATCACAGGAATGACAAATTCGTTCTCTTCTGTAGAAATTAGGAGAAAATATTTAGCTCATGTGTTCTATTGACACATTATTTCTTCCCTGTTTTCTAGCTTGGCTCTCTGGAGCTCATCCAAACCTCCAAAGACAACAGGGACCACTGGTAGCAGCTCTACCCTCTCCTTGTTATGCTCCCCACAGCAGCCCTGGAGATTTAACACCCACCCACCTTCCCTCACCCAGAGTTGTAGCAATGTATTTTAATCAAGAGTAATTACTCCACTAACAGAGGAATGCCAAAGGATGCATTTTTCCATTTAAAAAACAAAAACCTCCTAATAAACATCCACCTCCATACAGGTGTTAAAACCATTAACCCACATACTCATCTAAGTCAGCTGAGAGAGGAAAGGGTTCTTTTTCTCACATGAAAACACTTTTCAGAGAAGGCAGTTTTTGCAGAGCTGTATTAACAGTCTCCCACAAAGGTCAGTGCAGAACACGCTGGGATCTCCCAGAGCCTGCGCTGGGAACCCACTTTTCATCTGCCAAGCCTAAATGCAATCTCAGTGTAACATACAGGTGACCTTCCTAAGCTTCTCTGCCTTCTCTAAATTTAAATTAATTGTATCATTTTATTTAAGTTTCCAACTTGCTGTGGTGTATTAGCATATTAAAATTAACTCTGCAGGCTGCAATCACTTTACCTTAATAAAACAAGTTACCAAGGCAAATTTGATAAAATTATAGTACCCCCTTGTGGCGTTACCTTCATACCCCAATAGAACATCTTTTAATATTATATTCTAAAAAAAAAAAAAATCCTTTTTTTATCAAGCTCAGTGGATAACTAATTAACCTTTTCTAGAATCCAACGGGAGCAAAGGGAAATTAGAGGGACTATCACTGGAATCCGAGAATGGATGAGCTAGAACACCATTTTCACAGTCAGGGAACCTTGCTGAGACAGCCTGGACACAATTCTCAACTATTTTAAACTCATAATATAACAAGTGCAACCCATGACCTTCCATTAGGACCGAAGTCAGGAAAAAAATTAACATCTGTCCATGACAAACGGAGCTTTGCACAAACACAACTTCATATATTCCCCACATTTGGCTGCAAGGTAAGAATGGAAAAGAAAAAGTCTGGAAGAAATACACGTAAGGGGATGTTATTCAGGGAAGAGAGGACCTCCTGCTTCACACACACATTAAGAATTTTACAACCAATTCACATGGACCTGCACGCACAGAACGTGTTCAGTGCCCCTCCCCGAAGCCCTGATATGGAGCCCGGCTCCAACTGGATGTGTTTCCTTCTGCTGCAACACTCGACTCTGCCTTTCCTCTTCCCACTGCCTCTCTGAAATTCCATGGAAGGATACTGTTGTTGAACAGCAGTGAGTGTTACACTCCCAGCAGTGTACACTAATATTTCAGTGCAGTGTCACGGAAGGCTGTGAGCTCTTAGCTGAATTTATTTGAAAAATAAAGTTTGTTCTTTTTCTCCAAGATCTTTCTTTAAGCCAGCGTGGAACCCTTGTAAAACAAAACTGCCCCTAAGTACCAACTACCCAAGGAACAGCCTTTTTATTTTATTTTTTTTATTCCTTGCTCACCATGACAACATAATAAATGAGCCCTGAGAGACTTGCAGTGCTTAACTATTTAAAATTGTGTATTTTATCTTTCACTGTAGGCTTCCAGACATAACATCCATGATCTATTTTTCAAACCCTCTTCAGTGTCTCTGAGTGAAATAAGCCAATTTTCACCTGCAATATGCAATGATCAGAAGGACACCTTGAGCGGGGACTCTGGTAACACTTTACAGAACTACTCTTACAGTATTTTTGTGATCCATTAATAATTACTTGCTCCTGTAAAAGAAAAGCAACAAGGCCACAGTTTCACCATCTGCTTTTTCCATTTTTGTTTGGAATTCTGCTGGATGGCTCTGTATTCTTTCATACATGACTAATAGGAAAGATACAAGACTAATAGGAAACACAACTGCAACTTCACTTAGGCTTGGTTTCAGTTAACAGATGGGCTTTAAACTATCCAACATAAAAGCATTCATTTCAGAAAAACTGACCCCAAAACTGCTTCATAAAATGAAGTATTTCCATTTTTTTTCCCCTTAAAGCTTTAGGATCTTTCATGACACTACAGTATAAGAGGCCCCAGGGTTAAAAGAGAATAGCACACACACACACACACACACACACAGTTTCTGACCTTAAATATCAGAGACTAAAGGTTTTGCAATAAAAGTACCAGCAGTAACACACACAACTCTGCAAAAAGCCTCCTAGACCACAGCTTTTCTTGCTAAATTTCAAGTGCCAACATAAAATTACAGCAAAGAGATCTGCAAAATCCCTTTTTTGGGTCAACTGAAGCTCTAGTTTTCCAGCAGCCAGTACAGCAGCCGTGGTGGGAGTTTGTGGCTGTTGTAGCAGAGCTTCCCTCTGGGTAAGTAACTGCTCCGAGTCAGCAAAACAAACATTGTGATTTCTCACTCACACCCTTTCCCAGGCACGAGGGCTGGGGGCAGTAGCACCAATGCTACTTCCATACTATTGAATGTACAACACAGTGAGTGCAAAGCTGGTCCCACGCACCCTGGACAGCTGAAGAGCATTTACCCAAGATCAATAAACAGCTCTGGCAAGATCCCTGGAAGTGCCCAAGGCCAGGTTAGATGGGGCATGGAGTGACCTGGTCTAGTGGAAGGTGTCCGTGCCCGTGGCACAGGTTATGGCAACAGCCCAACTGAACCCAAAACATTGCCACAACCTCACACAGGTTTACATTTACAATTAAAGACACTCAGAATTATACTGGGAAGCACTTTTTGCAACGTGGTTCTCCTACTTCTGTCTCAGACGTGCCCGTGCAACACTGCCACGCAGCTGAGTGTGACAGGACTTCCCAGAACTTCCAGGCATAGCCCGTAGGTGGCGGCATTTTTATAGGGAAAAACCAGAATTCCCGTTTTTCATATTCACTGTCCAGTGGGATTCGGAGCCCGTTGCTCCCGCAGAGACACCGACTCTGGCCAATGGTTCCTCCCCCAGCAGGGCTGGGCACTGCCCACACCAACAGCAACATCTGGCTCCGGACAAGAAGCCCAACTTCTCTCTCCACACACATTACAGAGCGGCCTCCCCAGAGTCACTCAAACACAAGTTTAGAAACAGAGGAAGCAAGTAAAGCTTTCCAAATCACACTGTACCCCATGAGCATGCCTCCTTATTTTAAAAACTTTTTTATTACTTCCTAACCAGAATTCTTTCATCTTTGCAGAGAGGTATAGAATCACCTTAAAAAAATAATAAAAAGGAACACCACACCAAACAAAACCCCCCAAACCATCTAGTTTGGACAGTGCTGTTAAAAACTCCTACAAGAATCAACACTGGAGAAAAGTTAGTGAATAAGCCAAAGTAGAAAGCAAGTTCCTGTTTTTCAGACAGTGGGTTTTGCCAGATGCATCATCACATCTGCATGAGAGCAATTTTTCATTATTTATAAATGCATTACAGGAACATGGCCAAGCTACAAGCCAAGGAGTCCAACACACATTTAAAAAAACCCCAAAAAAACAAAAAACAAAACCCAGGGAATGTGTCTTGGTTATAGAACAAAAGAATTCATTTTATCACTTGGCTTTAGCGCTGCAGAAAATGGCTCCTGGTGCGCTGAACCCCGTGATGAATGTGCCCCCTCCAGATCTTTATTGCCCCTGTAAATCACCGCACTGACAGCACTTAATAAGAAAGCTTTGGAGTGGGTTTGAAGTTTTGCTTTGTACAAATAAAATCTCATATTAAAGAATTTGCTAGTCCTCAAGGTGTGGAAAAATGACTATGACTAGAACCTGTTGTGCTTGCTTTTTTTAACTGTTTGTTTCCACTATTTTTTTTTAATCATTTTGTAGCAAAGGCACCAGAATAACATAAGGAAATCACTCTGTATTGAAATAGAAAATTAGTCAGGACTTAGTTATTAAAAACCCTTATTTCTGATGTTTCTATGCTCTGTGATGTCTGGACAGGGCAACAAAATCAGATGCATAGAGTATAAAACATGAAATACTTCCCATAGTTTGATATGACATGTTGACAATACTTCCGATTTTTAACTAAAGGAAGTGATGATTTGACATCCAAAGTTATCAAAATCCCACTGTTAGAGAAAGGTCAGGATTATCCCAGTCACCTGTTACCCCACAGGTACAGAAGGCCTTAAATCCCTGGGCAGAAACTACAGTAATATTCACAGATGGACCAGTTGTGGTCAGTAATATGAGTTCTACTTTATATACATGTATTTAATTTTATATATATACACACAGAGCTTTGGTCAAGCAACAGCACTATAGGGAAACAAAGAAATAAATTACTACTACACAAATATGTAAAGCTCATATCAGCAAGCAAATAGATCCATTTGTAATGACAGATTTAATAATCTGCTTTAGAGATAACATCCTAGAACAGATATTTGGGGTAAATAATAGTTCTTTGGAGGTGTTCAGAAGGAAACTGCAGTTTGGCTCAGGCCATCATGTACTGACAGTGCCAGAACATCACTGAATGACACTTTAAGCAAAATAAATCACAATTAATATGGTGGCGGCTTTCTGTTCTGCTCCATGGCTTGCATTATCCTTGCTCAATTCCAGGCAGCACCATTCCTTCTAAACTAGTTTATGACACATCCTGGACAAGGAAATCTTAACAGGAAACTACAGTTATTTGGACAAAGCTAAACATATTCATAGGGAAATAAATATATTTCCTGTTCAAACTGGGAGCACAAAGGTATTATGTGGCAAACTATCAACAGGTCTGGAGAAAGCCCAGCTTCTCCTGATGGATTAAAACACATTTTAGAAGGCACCTCAAGGAAAATACATGTTAGTGGACATGGTCTCTAAGTGTTCAATCCCAATCTAGGAAAAATAAAGTAAGGCTTTTCCTGAAAAACAAAACCAACCAGTATTAAAGGAGCTCATTAATAAGAGTCATTTAGGATTAGGATCATAACAATATTTCCCAGCTGCATGGATTATTCCCATGGATCTTTTTCAAACTCTCATCACTGGAAAGAACACAAAGGTGTCCCCTGTGTGACCAGTCAGAATAACCTGGCATTTGAGATTCTACAGCACCTAACCCAGGAAGAGGATCAGGGCAAAAGTGGATTCCAAAGGAAGCTTCAGGTTCCTCGTGTTCACTTGGTGCAAACAAACCTCCTTTTGCAGTGCGTTCCTGGTACCCCCTGACCAGGACACAGACACAGCCCCCTCCCCACTCCCCCTGGGGCTTATCAAGGCACTTAGAGTCTGATTTAACACTTATAATGATTAATTTGATTTTTAAACTACTTTATGATGATTTATTCTTATTTTTCAATTTGGAAACCACTCTTAAACCTCTGAAAACAGTTCTGTGTAAGTCTGGGGGTTGTGTGTGGGGTTTGGTTGGGGTTTTTTTAACAAAATTAAAGCCCAACAATTACTGATGGAATCACTTGTTCCACTTAATAGAGCAAAACGCAGCTCCCTCCCTTCCCTGCCCACGCCAGGTGAGGTGCCGATGCTCGGGTTCCAGCTCCTCACTCTGGAGCTGGATCATCCCTCACTATTGATGTTTGCCACTCCACAGCTCAATCACCTCATTAGCTGCCTTTTATTGAGCACCAACATTCATTACTTACTTTTCAATTCTTTGATTAAGCTCTGCATTGCCGGAATCCCCAGCCTGCATCTGCCAGCTGATTAGCTCAATAATTCTGATAATCTGCTCAGAGCTGGGAAGGGACTGAAATCCCTGGGAGCTGCCTCAATTTACTCCTTTTGTGCACAACATCAATACACCCAACTCCCAGCAACACAATCCAGCAAATCAAACTTCAAACGCGCCAAGTTAGGGAGTAATTTCAACAAAAAGCCACAGCAGGTCACTGAAATGCCCCGTAATTGTCTCTGGGTTGTGCTGTGGGATCCTCCCACACCCTCCCGGCACGCTGTGAGTGCTGGAGGAGCCCGGAGCAGCCCTGGAGCGGGACTGTCCCAGGCGGAGCCGGGGTGGCAGAGGTCAGCACAGCCCTGCCCGCCGGCCCCAGCTCATCCCTCGCTGTCCCTGCGGCACTGCCCGACATGATTTAACAACTGTAATCCCTTATTTAACGATGTCAAAGGTTTTTAGGAAATTGACTGTATTTCACCAACGATATATTTCTTCTCGATGACAGAGTGGTTAAAATGATTTTTTAAACCAAGACAGCAAAATAAAGCAGTAATAAAATCAATAAAAGGTGCTTAAAACATTCCTTCTATTAGGTAATGGCATTTAAAATATCCGTAGCTTGTAATGGCACTTAGGATATGCCCGAAAATCAATGAGCTAAATTACTTATTGAACTAGTTAATTTGAACATTGAGTTTTATATGTATATTGATAAAACAAGCGACAAGAGCACTGGGCGTGTTCGAATCCCACGGTCAGATATCCCCCTCTGCTGGGAAAAAAAAACCTCTGGAAACTCCACCAGAGACTCTTTCTTTTTAAAGCAGCAACAGTAAAGGATGTAACGACTGAAAACTCCACAAGAGGTCTCAGATGCTGCAGGGTTTGTAAATTAATGCTGCTTTTGCCGAAATCTCTGAAGTTTAAGATGCTGAACAAAACCACAAAACTTTCAGTTTCACCCAAAATACCATTTGGGATTTTGAAATAGCAAAATATTACCTATATATAGAAATATGCAAAAAATGTAGGGAAAGTGTAGAAAACAAGGGGCATTAATGCTTTTAAAACTGTGAATTATCCTCAACAACTTTGATAATATGTTTCATATTAATAATTCCTCCAGGTAGACTCAAGAGTAACAGCCCCAAGTAGTATTTTCTTGCAACAAATGGCAAGTTCTGTGTCAGCTCCTGCTCCTGAGGTGCAAAAACCCTTCTCCAAAGTCTCACCTGAGCCTGTTTCTCCTTTACATGAAGGAAACATGTACTTGGGAGGAAAAACCCTTACAAAATCCGAGAGGCTGAGGGATGCTGGCTTTGCCTGACACTGTCCCCTTGGAAGAAACCAAACACTGATAAAGATTTCTACCTATTTGCGTGGCCTTTTATCGCTGAGGCACCGGGGTCCCAGACGTCTCTGAGGCTCTGGGACGAGGGGCAGGAGGTGGTGGAGCTTTTCCAGGCCGGGTCGCAGGGGCAGGGACCGGAGCACACCTGGAAGGGGAGGATTAAACCTGGAATTGTCACTTTGTCAGGGGAGCAAATGGCGTTTGGGCCCCGCCGTTTGGTGGCAGGGCTGGGATTGCCACAGCATCATCCTGAGGGATTCCTCACTTTCTGAGGGGTCATGGACACTCCTACACCTGGGAAAGACAAATGCACCCTCATGTTCCACGGGAGGAGCCGAGGGGGCCGGAGAAGGCTGAGAGCCCCAGAAACACCGTCCTGGGAGGATTCTGGGGCCACTCAGCAGAAGGGGAGAGGGAGGAAAGGGGAAAAAGGGGGGGATGTAGGAGAGAGAAAGGACGGGGGAAAGGGAGAGAAAGTGGGGAGAAAGGAGGGAGAAGAAGGGGGGAACGGGGGAGATAAGGGGGAAAAGGAAGAGGAGGAGAAGGGGTGCAAGGCGGGAAGGGGGAGGAAAGGGGAAAAGGAGGGAAAGGAAACGGAGGGGAAAAGGGGGGGAAAGAAGGGCGGAAGGCGGAGGGAAGAGGGAGGAAACGGAGAGAAAAAAGGGGGGACAAAAGGGGAGGAAAGGAAAAAGGGAAAGAGAAATGCAGGAGAAGGAACCCGCGCGCACGACCAGAGCCACCAGCCGAGAGCCGCCCCCTTCCCGCCCTTTCCCTCACCTCGGGGCGGGGCCTTCTCAAGATGGCGGCAGTACCTCTCAAGATGGCGGCGGCACCCTCCCAGGATGGCGCGGGCCCAGCGCCCTCCCCAAGATGGCGGCCCCGCCCCGCGCGGGGCAGGCTGGGCGCGCGGGGCGGGCTGAAGGCGGGGGGCCGCGGTCGGGCCTGGTGCGGGGTCGGGCCGAGTGGGGCCGGCGGAGCGGGAGCCATGCCGGAGCTGGCCGTGGACAGGGTGGTCGTGCACCCGCTGGTGCTGCTCAGTGTCGTCGATCACTTCAACAGGTGCTGCCGGGCGGGAGCGGTGCCGCAGCGCTGAGTCACGGCTGGGCCGGGAGGGGAGCGGGGAGAGCGGGACCGTGAGAGGACCCGGGACCGTGAGGTGCCTCGGGGGAGCGTGTGGGGACGCGCGGGTGTCGGGGGCCCCGGGCCGGGCGGATCAAGGCGATCCCGGGCCGTGAGGGGAGCCGGGGGAGCGGGAGGGACCCAGGGCCGTGAGGGGACCCGGTGCCTCCGAGTCCCCGGGTGATTCGGGCCTAATTCCGCTCCCTCGCGCCGGTGCCGAGCGGTTTTAATGTCAGAAATAAAGCCCCAAATCTCCGGAGGTGGCCGAGCCGCGGTGTGAGGGTGACACGGGATGAGGAGCTGGCCGCTGTTCACAGCCCCGTGTGGGGTCACGGCCCCCGTTGGTGACATCGGACCCTTCTGCCTTCCCGGGGGACCGGGTTTGGTTCCGAGAGAACCAAAACGCCTTTTTCTGTCTGCAAACACCATCAATAACAAAACAACCATAACACCTTCTCTCCCAACACTCGCTGTTTACTCTGCGCACGCGAGGCCCCGTTCCTTACTTCCCCTTTTGAGGTAGGGACTGACAGTCTTTTGTTCATTTAGAATAGGAAAAGTGGGAAATCAGAAGCGAGTGGTCGGAGTGCTGCTGGGATCGTGGCAGAAAAAGATCCTGGATGTGTCCAACAGTTTTGCAGGTGAGTTTGGGCACCCTGCCCCTCCCAAACCCACTGAATTCTTTGTCAGGTGGATTGTGTTGGAGTTTTGGAGCCATCCTGGCAGGGCACAGAATTTTTTCACCCTGTACAAATCAGGCCATATCCAACAACAAATACAATCGGCTTTCAAAAACACCCCTAATTAAATCCCACTCTCCTCTGGCAGCCAAAAATAACCAAAATACAACATTTTAATAAACACATTCATTCTGGCAGTTGGACTCTTAAATCTTGATGTTTTGTTTTATTCCCAGTACCTTTTGATGAGGATGACAAAGATGATACTGTGTGGTTCCTAGACCATGACTATCTGGAGAACATGTATGGAATGTTTAAGAAGGTCAACGGTGAGTTGAGCTCTTCTGGCAGTCAGGGATACTCTCCAAAAAACTTTTGGGAGTATAGAAAAGTGAATTAATATTAATCACAGAATCATTAAGGTTGGAAAAGACCTTTAAGATCACACAGTCCAACCACCAGCCCAGCACCAGCACCATGCTCATCACTAAACCGTGTCCCCAAGTGCCTCATCCACATGTTTCTGAACACTTCCAGGGATGGGGACTTGCATCTCAGAGATCCGAGCTGTCAGATCCTGATACCTATAAAATTTAATTTTATTAATTAATTAATATCCAGCTGAGTTCAGGAGTGAGGTTGTAGGTGTGGGCAGTGAGTGCTATTGGGGAGCTCTTGGTCCCTGGCCAAACCAGTGCCTTGTAATTCATTCCCCCTCTTTACACAGATCAGACTCACCCTTAGTTTGCTCATCCAAATCTCTCTGCTGGGGTCTTCCCACAGTTCTGATTTCGAATCCTTCTCTGCTTTTGCTCAGCTAGAGAAAGAATTGTGGGGTGGTACCACACAGGCCCAAAACTGCACAAGAATGACATCGCCATCAATGAACTGATGAAGAGATACTGCCCCAACTCTGTAAGTGGGACCTGATTTGGGGTTGTTTTTTTTCTCTTTCCCTAAAAGGGGCATCTGGAAACTCTTGGCCTCCACCCTTGTGGTGACACAGCCTGGTGGCTGTGAAGTGATTGTGGAACTGGGATCAAGAGTCTTTGGACTCAAAGTCTTGTCTCAGTGCCCGAAGTGAGCAGCCCCATGCCAGTGCTGAGGAGGGAAGCGCTGACTCGGGTATTTTTCTTTACTCTTTGACTGAAATCTGGTTTTCCAAAGCATTTGCTCTCCCTCCCTCAGGTGCTGGTGATCATTGACGTTAAGCCAAAGGACCTGGGGCTGCCCACAGAAGCCTATATCTCTGTGGAAGAAGTTCATGATGTGAGTATTTAGCATGTAAAATAAGAGTCACGGATGGGAGCACTTTTAGGATGTCACTTGTTTGCCTGCACGTGTGCTCAGGTGTGTCCAGGTGTGCCCATTCTGCAGCTGCCAGTGCTGAGGAGGCGGGTCAGGCTTGAGCAACGCCAACTCATCACTTGCAGCCCTGTGCAGACAAACACCACGCCGCAGTGAGTCAGCTGTAATTGTTTAATATGAATTCATTCTGGATGTATATAAAAAATAGGGTCCTTTTGCCTTTCTGAGGTCTTTGCTATGGAGCAGAAGCTGCTCCCCCAAAACGCGACGAGGTTGGATCAGGGAAGAGAGAAGTAATTGTGATATTTAGTGAGAATTTCCATTGCTCCCACCCAGGGAACAGACCAGCAAAATGCAGTAATTGGAAACTATCCAGAGCATAAGAAACTGCTGGGACAGTGGGTGACACCGATGAAATCAAGGAAGCTCCAACTTGAGTCATTCCTCAGATTTCCTGTGGCCTGTCTGGAACTGCTTTTCTGGTTTCATTAGTACAATCCCTCGTGCTCTGGCTAAAATTCCATGTTTGATGGTATGTCTCTTGGTAGGATGGAACCCCGACCTCCAAGACCTTTGAGCACGTGACCAGTGAGATTGGAGCAGAGGAGGCCGAGGAAGTTGGGGTGGAACACCTGCTACGGTGAGTGTGGAGGTGTGGGGGAGCCTTGCACTGCAGTGCCCTGCTCCATCCAGCTTCCTGGGGCTGGAGAAACGTGGAGATTGTTAAACACAGTTCTGGGAGGTTCATTCCTGCCCTCCATCTGCTGTGCTCACACTGCTCTGAGTTGGAAAGATCAAGGGGAGGTTCTAATCCTGATTCTCTCTGGGTTCCAGGGACATAAAGGACACCACGGTGGGAACACTGTCCCAGCGGATCACAAACCAGGTCCATGGCTTGAAGGGACTGAACTCCAAGCTTCTGGACATCAGGAGCTACCTAGAGAAAGTAGCCATGGGCAAACTGCCCATCAACCACCAGATCATCTACCACCTCCAGGACGTGTTCAACCTGCTCCCAGATGTGAACCTGCAGGAGTTTGTCAAGGCCTTCTACCTGAAGACCAATGACCAGATGGTGGTGGTGTACCTGGCCTCGCTCATCCGCTCCGTCGTGGCCCTGCACAACCTCATCAACAACAAGATTGCCAACAGGGATGCGGAGAAGAAGGAAGGACAGGAAAAGGAAGAAAGTAAAAAGGAGAGGAAAGATGAGAAGGAGAAAGACAAGGAGAAGAGCGATGGCAAGAAAGAGGAGAAAAAGGAGAAGAAGTAAAAGGTGTAGGTTTTTTTATTTGTAAATTAAAAAACTTGTAAACTAAGTCCCTCAGTGCTGGGGTGTTTTTTGCCTGCTCAGTGCTCTGCTCTCTGCCGGTACTGGCTCTGTCCCTCCACACCTGGCAGGGCAGGTCCCACCTGGGCAGGGCTGTGCACAGGGCAGGGGCAGGGGGGAGCCAGGGGGAGGGTTTTTATTTGATTTGATTATACTTTTAGCACAGCATTTTTCCTTCCCCCAGTGCATCCTCAGGGGCTTTTTGGTCTCAGCTTACGCCCACAGTTGGCTCTCATTGTGCACATCCAGGGCTAATCCATCGCCATAAGCCATGTTCATGCACCACAGACATCCGTGTTTAACTGGCTCCTCTGTGCCCAGGGCCCCTGTGGGTGTGGCACAGGGGGCACATCCTGCTGTGACAGCTCTGCCAGCGAGGCCCTGGCTGTGCTCCCTGCCCAGGTGGCCCTTCACTCTCAGCACTGCCCTGGCTGCTCTGAAGCTCGGTGGGGACAACACTGGTGGCCCTGTCACCTCTTGGCCAGGGCTGAGCAGCTCCCAGAGGTGCAAGTGCTGTGAGCCTGGGAGGTACCTGGGCTGTCAGTGCTGACACAGCAACACATAGACAGAATTCACAGGATTCGTGACCCTGGTGCTGCACTCCAGGCACCCGTCCTGCACTGACCTCACCGTGTGACACCCCCCTGGGACACACACATGGATCTGGGACACACAAATCCAGGCTACGCACAAACACGGGATATGCACACACACACACACAAGGACTTGGGACACGCAGCAGACCTGGGACACACACACAGATCCAGGACATGCACGAACCCAGGACACGTGCACACGCAGATCCAGCACACACAAAAAGACACAGGACACCCCTAGACCTGGGACACACACACACACACACACACACACACACACTCACTCACACACACACACACTCACTCACACACACAGACAGGACGCTCCCAGACGCGAGACTCGCACACCTCGGCAGCTGCTGATGGTTTATTGCACACGAAGCCGCAGCAGAGCAGGCGGTGCCGTGCGGAACTGGCCGGTTTCCAGCCTGGAGCTGGTGCTGTGTCCCATCTCCACAGGCTCCCAGATGCCATGGACACCAGCACACTGTGTCGGTCCCCTCCCCGCGCACACAGGGAAGGGGTGGTGGCAGAGGTGACATCCCGGTGGTCCTGCCCTTGCTGCAGCTCCACGAGCTCCTGCCACCAGCCCAGCCAGCGACAGAGGGAACAGGGAGTTTGGGCAGAACCCACGATCAGAGCAAAGGCCGGCAGAGCCCCAGAGGCTGCTGTGGAGCACCAGCTCCGAGCAGAAACCACATTACTGTTAAATAAAACTGCACAGGGGCCACAGGCTGCAAATGGGACACGTCACAGATATGGACAGCCAGGCCCTGGCTCTGGCACAGGAAAGGGCCCTCCTGGTGCTCAAGTGGTACAAAGACCCCCTGAAGCATCACCTGGGGGGTCCCTATTACTTTTGCTGGGTGCAGGATAAGGCCCAAAAGTCAGTCCAAGAGCCATTAACCACCTCACCTGCAGCTATTGAAATGCCATGAAAAGGCAGAAAACACGAGGGGGGAACAAGAGCCTGTGCCAAAAGCAGATCTCATGTAACGGTGTCTGCGAGGGGGGCCGGGGAGCCTCTGTGCCCCCTGTGCTGCCCTCCAGCAGCCTTTGCCCTGTCCCCTCTGCACCAGCTCGTGCCCTTCACGAGCCGAGCGCTTGCATCCACCTCTCCATCACACTTCAGATTTCCTTAGCGAGGGAAACGCAGCCCCACTTCCCCCAGGGCTGTGTCAGCGCAGATCTCTCCCGGGAACAAGAGCAACAGTGTCTGCAGGAGAGGGCTCGGCCTGGGCTCCGCCGCACCGGCCGGCAGCACTCCGGGGCCCTCCCACCCCAGGAAAGCACCAAAGCTCCATCACTCCTGTCCAAACCCTTCCGTCTCCTCGATGGCGTAAAGCAGCTTCTCCTTCAGCTGTTCGTAGCTCTTGTAGGGAGGGAGATCCAGGCGGTTGAAGCTGGGGACAGAGCAGGGGCTGTGAGGGGCCGTGATCCCAAGCCCTCTCCCCGTGGCAGGGTCCTTCCAGTGCACTGAAAGGCATGGCCAGGAACGGGAGCCACATCCCATGGGATGCGGAGCACCCAGGGCCCTGTGCAGCCCCGCAGAGCTGTGTCCCTGCATGCTCCTGCCAGGCCAAGGGGCAGTGACTTACCATGTGTGGCTCCGTGGCAGCCACGTCTCTTTGCCAACTTTATCAATGCAGAATTTCTGGGGCCCGTTGCTGCCTGTTAATGGCAAGCACAGCAAAGCTCATTAAATGACCAGGAGACGAAAAAGAAATCCCTCCCACGCACTGCCAGCCAGCAGATCCACCATCACATCCCTGAGATCCCAGAGACACATGGGGCATAAATCCATGGCAGCAACCACCAGCTGTTTGCAGAGAGGACGTACAAAAGCCAAAAGAGAAAGCAAAATGCAGATTCACAGCACAGATGAGCAGCAGCACCATCTCCAAGCACTGTGGTTTCATAGTAAGTGCTCAGACCTATTTATCTGTAGACTCTCAGGATTGTGTCAGCCCACCCAAGACTTTTAAAGGACCTGGCTCAGAAAGTCTGAGTCACCGAGGTGGCTTTCTAACAGATTGGGAATCCTGGAGAGGTGCCAAGGAGGTGGAAAAGGCTAATATTCCAGCAAGAATAACCGAGTGGGTTAAGTGAGCTGGTGAGCTGAACACACATGCCATGGAAGTCAGGGAAAGGCTGGTACAGGCCCCAAAAAGCAGCAAATTAGAGGATGAGAGTGGAATAATGCCATACTGTGGTTTTCTGGGAAAGAGGTTTTGTCACACGAGAATCAAAATTAAATCAGAAATCCAGTCTCATTCAGAACGAGATTACAAACCAGCCTGACAAAGTTAACCACGGCAGCACCAGTCACAGCCAAGGAATGTATCTGGGAATGGCACAACACTGGGTTGGATCACTCAGGCCTTGCAGCTGCTTCACTGCCCACATGTGCTTTGTGCTGGGGACAGGGACGGGCCAGTCCCTCCCCAGGACCCCCGCCCAGGCTGAGACCCCAAACGCACCGATGAGCTCCGCAAAGCCCCCAACGGGCAGGCGGCAGGTCCCTGTCACGAACTGCAGCAGCCGGATCCTCTTCTCGTTGTCCATCTCTTTAACCACCTATGATAGCACATGGCAGGTGAGGGTGTGACCCCCGAGCCCACAGCCCAGCCTGGGGCCCTGTCCTGCAGCACAGCTCCTGCCACAGATGCCCTGCACCCTCAGCTGGGCTCGGACCATGCCAGTGGTGGAACTGACCTGCCAGAACCACTGGATCTGTTTGCTGTTCTTGGTGTAGTGCCTGTAGATGGTATTTTTCTGCCAGTCATTCATGTCGATCTCCTGCATCCCGCACAGCATCAGCTGGGGAGAGGGGACAGTCAGCAGTGGACACACATGGGGCCCTGCCCCCACACTTTGAGCACTGACTCCTCCAGTGCTAGGCTTCACCCAGCACAGGCACCAGCACTGAGGTGTCTTGGAGAAATTCCTCACCTCCAACGAGATGTTTTCTTGCTAACAGACCCAAGGAACCACCCGCAGACCCAACACCAGGGCTTCTCCCCCATCAGCAGAGCCGACGGGCACAGGGTGTGAGCAGAGTCACCGTGTGCCATTCCATGTCCACATCCCCATCCCAGGTGCCAGCTCACCTCCAGCTCCTTCTCATCGAAGTACCGCAGCCACTCCAGAGGCACCACCTCATTGAAGCCATCCAAGAATGCCTTGGTTTGCTCCTCCACGCCCCTCGTGAACCTCCAGTCCGTCAGCAGCCTGGGAAGGCAGGGGATTGGGCACAGAGTCAGTGATGCTGGCACAGCACAGGGAACCCCCACCTTCCCTCCCACCCACAGGGAGTGTCCCGGGAACATGGGGAGGGGGAGAGGATCTCCCTCAAATCACCAGGGCTCCCCTCAATTCCCACTGGTGGGTTTCTCTCTCTGCCCCCAAGCCCAGGAGCAGCATCAGCCCTGAGCACAGCCCAGCAGCTCTGGGAAGTCCGGGGGTGCAAAACACGTACCCCGACCGGTGCCTGGCCCTGGCAGCCCCAGGCAGACTCCAGGCAGGGAGGGTGAGCAGCCATGGGACAGCCGAGCAGCCTCACCCTCTCTCCCCTCTCCTCTTTCCTGAAAGTCCTGGCAGCTACCCAGCCCACAGCAATCCAGACCGCAGCGGAGCCCAGCCAAAAGCGCCAGCCCGGACTTGTCACAGGCCACGTAGCCCAGGGAAGCGGCCACGTCCCAAGCCCCACGTTCCCACTCCTGCAGCTGCCGGGGACGGGTGCCCAGTGGGACCCTCGGGATGGCCACTCACATGATGTACTCCTCCTTGTTCTCCTCTGTCACCCGGATGCTCTCGCCACCCTCCTTCAGTTCATGCGTGGTCACCTTGCCCAGGATCTCCATGTCCTGGATGAAGTACAGCTCCAGGCCACACTCCTCCAGGCTGTTCTCCCTGTGCAGGGACATTGGGATGTGGTTTCTGATGGAGGCACTGGCAGCAGCAGTGAGGGGCCATGTGGAGAGCTTTGCCTGCCCACAGCGGGACAGGAGGGAGCACAGGGCACTCACTTGGTCCAGACAATGGAGTTGTAGAACTCAGGGTCGATGGACTCCAGGTCCTTCAGCGTTGGCCGCTTGTTGAGCATCCTCTTGTAGAAGGGCAGCGTGAAGCCAGTGTCAATGAACTTCCCGTGATACAGGGCCTGGGGCAGGGGGCGACACCAGATCAGGGGGACCCCGGGAAGGACTCGTGGGGCAAGACAAAGCTCCATCCTGGGGCAGCCACAGGGCCAAAGGGATCCATTCCCCAACTCCTGAGCTGTGGCCTCACTCCCAGCTGGCACACACGGGGGGGGAGGAGTTGGCTGCCCCCAACAACGCTGCCTGGGGCAGGTGGGCTCACAGCCCCTCTCCCTCCCCACCGTGAATTCCACCCCATCTCCCTCTCCACTCACAGCTCTATTAAGAGTACTTGTTTAAACAGAGCTGTGTTGCGGCTTCCCTGAATCCCTGGCTTCCAGGAGCCCCGAGGCAAAGGCAGCCAAAAATAATGCAGACGCTTGTCTAGAACGGCCCAGCGGTGAGTAATAGTCTGGGGTTTTATTGGTGTCCTGCGAGGCGGGGCAGGGCAGGGCAGGACAGCAGGGCTGGAGCCGCCTCCATGCACACCCCGCAGGGCTGAGGGCCAGAGACCCTTCCCCGGGCTCAGGGAGCCCTGAGAGCCCCCCTGGCAGCCCAGGGCTGGGCAAACCACAGCACTTAGTTGGCCTTGGGGAATCTGAGACAAATGGGAGGAGCTGCTCTGGAGCTTGGGCAGCTGGAAAATCTCACACTGCTGGGGCTAAAAATAGTCCCTGGAGCTGCAGACCCGACAGCACCTGGGGTGGCAGCCAAAGACCTGGAGCCATCCATTCCCGCCACACAGACCCTGGGAAACCAGGTCTCCTCTGGCCCCACGGTCATTCCCTGGATTTAAATTGCATCATCCCACAGCACCCTCTCGAAGGCCCATTTCCCGCAGACCCACACCTGGGTGAGAAAGGGCTCAAGGAGGGACACAGTGCTGAGCCCAGCACAGCCCTGGCACATGGGGCTGCTCCCCACCCCGCTGCCCACCCCTGGCCCCTGCCTGGCCCCTGCTCAGTGGGGGGGACACAGAACCCCCCCAGTGCCACCCCCAGGCTCTCACCATGGCGATGAAGCGGCCGATGAAGCGGAAGTAGGTGAGGTGGTCAGGGTTGATGGAGGAGGCCGGGTTGATCTGCAGGCAGTAGTTGTTCTTGCCCGCATACTCAAAGAGGCAGTACATGGGGTTGAGCACCTCGTGGGACAGGAGGAAGAACCATTCCCTGGGATGAGACGAGGGGAATGCGGTGATGGGCAGCTCAGGGAGGGGGCAGCGTGTGCCCCTGCACACACCTGCACCAACCACTGCCCACCTCCTCAGGGTGCTGGGGCAGGCATTGAGCCCTGGTGTGACTGGGTGAGGGTGTCCCCTGCCCTGGGTGCTGTGCAGGGTTTGTGAAGTGTTTCTGGAGACACCACTTTGCCGGAAGCCCCAGGGAGGTGCCACATGCTCCATCCCCCCCAGACTGTTACACACATACACACACACACACTGCTGTGCACTGAGTGTCCCACACAGGCTGCCTCTGCCAAGCTCAGAGCAGCATGAAAGTCCTGGCTTTGCTCCCCCGGCCGTGCAGGGATTCAGGAATCCTCGGATGCGGAGGCAGCCCCGGCATCCCGTCCGTGGTTCTACCCTGTGGTAGAACAGCATGACGTAACCTACCATAGGGTAAAACCACTGGCAGGACACGGAGAAAGCGGAGAGCAGGAGCCCCTGCACCAGAGCCGGGGGCAGCACCACACCAAGGACAGTGGGGGGAGTGGGGCAGGGGAAGCACCAGCCCAGCACGAGGAGATGCCCCGAGTGAGCTGGAGGGGGCTCATGGGGACACAGAACCCGCCTCTAGCCGAGGCACAGCCCATGCCCCGTGGCAACACCATCCCAGGGGCAGCAGTGAGGCTGCAGCAACCACGTCACAGCCCATCTGCCCTGGCACACACTGACTGTCCTGGGAACACAGGGGCCTGTTGGCTGTAGGGAGAAGAGGCCACTCAACCCATCACCCCCACACATGAGGAAAGCAGGAGACCTCAGACAGGTCCCCCAGGGCTCTCAGTGCCAGGGACAGGCTGGTGCGATGCTTTCAGGGTGTTCCGCCACCATTCCTAAAACTCAGTTTCCCGCTTGAACAGCCCTGACCTCCTCTGCCCATGGGCTGGGACCCCAAGTGCAGCTGCCCTGTGCCTGCACTGCCCTCGAGGACTCATGGCACAGGCAGGGTACAGCCCCATGGCCTGGCACACTGGTGCTCACCTGGCGATGCCACCGTAGTCCAGGCCCTCCTCCCCACGCATGATGATGTACAGCCGGCGCCGCAGGTCATATGGCTTCATGTTCATGATCTGGGGACAAGCAGGACAGTGTCACCATGGCTGGGGCCAGGGCCAGGACCAGCCCCACACTTGACCAGCTCTGCAGCCCCAGCACATCCTCACCTGCTGGAAGGAGTCCTCGAAGAGTGTCTGTCGGGACACGCTGATCTTCACATGGCTGGGCAGTGCATTTGACTGCAGGCAAGGCAGAGGCACAAGGCTGTGTGAGGCTGGAACAGCGGCTCTCCTCGCCCACACCTGCCCACGGGCTCAGGGCACCCACCACCACCCACCCAGCCCCGCAGCTGCCAGGGCCTCCAAGTGCTGCACTCACGTGGCAGAGGAAGCGGAACTGGTGGTACTTCCAGCGAAAGCTCCGGTCATACGCCCCTGGAGAGCCGCCGTGCTTGCTCCTGCAAAACCAGCATGGGCCTCAGTCAGCACCCCCTGCCCTGAGCACCCCCATGTCAGAGGCCAGTGTGCTCCCCGGACCCCCTGAGCAGGGCTTACCCAGACTCAAAGCCCGGGCGTGGGTCCTTGAAGGTGGTGGTGCGGGTGTTGTGGTCCACGAAGTACCGCACGCTCTCATTCGTGTACTTCATCTCCCATCCGGGCGGCAGTGGCGGCTCCTGGATCATCCTGTTGGCAAGCAAGGGGTCAGCAGGCAGCCCCTCAAGCATCTCCCCCCTGAACTGCAGCTCTTGGGCACCAGCTGCAGCCGGCAGCACCATGGCAGGCAAAAGGAAGGATTCATGGCATGGGATTGGCACCTGCCTGCCCCCTAGGAGAGGAGCCCTGCCTGGGCAGCACTCTGGCCATGGCCAGGGCACTGTTAGGGCTTCACTCCCCATCTGTGGGAGATGTGGCCTCAGTGGAGGCCTGGGCCAGGTCACTGGAGAACTGCACCTTTCAAAACCATAAGCTCCCTCCCCCACTCCCCCCACAGCTCCTACCCCTGCGTGCGAGGGTCTTCCCACTGCGTGGTCCGGGTGTTGTGGTTCACGTAATACACTCGCCCATTGTCCTGTCTCTTCTCTAGGAGTAAAAGGGAGAGGAAGCGTCAGCTGGAGTCCCAGGAACAGCCCTCCCCGTCACAGGAAGTTTGTCAGCTCCCTTATCTCACCTCCTCAGCTCATTTGGAAAAGGCAGGATAAACCCTACATTCCTTCCACACGCCCAAGCTGCCTCGCTCCAGGAATGCCAGTGTGCAGGAGGTGTCAGGGCAGAGGCCAGATCTCCCAGTGGGATGCCAGGTTGGCACAGGGGGTGTGTTCACCACACACCTTGGTGGCACATGCAGCCTCCTCAGACATGCAGCAGCATCCTTCCATGTGGATACACAGGTGCTTTGCCAAACTCCCTGCATGGCCTTGCTGCTGGTGCCTGGCTTGTGCGCTGCACACGTGTGTGAACAAAACAGCCCCACCACACATTCCAGCCCCTGTGTACCTGCAGCCTCACGCAGTTCCCCGGGCACCCCTTCCCAACACTTCCAGCACTATTTGCACACTTGGAACAGTGAAAGCCTCCTAGCTGTGGCTGACACCACGTGCCCTGGCCCAGTGGTGATTCTGCACCCACCCCTGCAGTCCCTCATCCACTTGCTCACACCACCCCCTACACACACTCACAGCCTCCCCACCACTGTGTGCCCACACCTCCTGCTCCATGTACTGCGTCACTCCCACAGCTCGGCCCCCCTCCATGACAGCAGGGACACACTGCACGCACACTCCTGTCACCTCCCTGTCACCTTCCAGCCACCACCGCCCCCTCGCTCTGTCTCACTCCCAGACTGTGGCTCTGGCAGACCCCACGTACAATGACCGGGACTGCATCCATCCTGGGGAACCCACTGACCCCATGGACCTCATCCATCCCAGGGACTCCAGACATCCCAGGGACCCCCACCCCAGGGTGCTCAGCCCCACGCAGCCTGCCCAGCTAACACTGGGATGGGTCCCTTCTCCTCGCTGGTGGGACACCCAGCAAGGGCTCCAGCACTGCCCCCATGGAGACCCTGCCCTTGGGGACTCCCGGCACAGCCTGGGCCCCTCTGTCCTGTTCCAAGCTCCCACAGTTTTAACCCCTCTACTGCCCTCCCTGGCACAGCACAGCCCAACTGCACCCATGAGCATCCCAGCCTACCCTCTCCAGGGATGCTCTCGCCATGGAGGGGGTTTCTTTGCCCTGGGGGTGGCACAGGGACATTTCTAAATGTCCTGGCACACGACATTTGGGCCATGGGGGAACAGCCAGCCCTGTTCCTGCCAGCTCCCAGCCCTGCTACAGACCACGGCTGAGCATCCAGGGAAGCAGCACAGCAGCAGGATGGATCCCTGCCTGTATGGGGATAAGGAGCTGGATCCTAAAACTCTCCCAACCATCCAAAGAACAATCAAAAGCACTTCTGCATTCAGCAGCTGAGACAGGCTGGGAACTCCTCCAGGAAAAGGGGAAAAAAGGGGGAAAAAAGCTGGATTTCAAATCAGAGACTGTGCTAATCACAGGCAGACTCAGCCCCACGTGCAGCCGAGCACGGGGAGCGCTGGTTCCATGGCCACCCTTCCCAACCACACCAAGGATGGGAGCAAGGGAGCGCTGACAGCACTGTGGTCCCTGCAGGAGTGACCCGAGCGTCCCCATCGGAGTGTCTCCCCTGGGGCCAGGCAGGCGAGGCAGCGCAGTACTTACCCCAGCCGGGAGGAAGGGGCCCGAGAGGATCATTGTCGGACGGGGCACCGGAGGACTAGAGACAACAGAGAAGGCAAAAACACGGAATAAAACCCCAGGGAGGGAGGCTGGGAAGAGTGGAATGCTGAGGTGAGACGGCCAGCTTTGCTCCCACTCACCTCCCCTTGGCCCTCAGCTCCCAGGGAACTAAAAAAAACTTGCACACTCAAGGGGGTTAAAAAAGAAGAAGGAAAAAAAAAAAAGCCCAAACCAAGCAGGGCTGGGGCAGCCAAGGGGCGTCGGGGCAGGGGCTGTGCCCACCGAGGGCAGCGGGACGGCCGGAGGGGTCCAGATGTGCACGGCTGCTCAGCTCCCGCCGTCCCCTCCAGATACACCTCCAGCCTCCTCCAAGAACCACACACAAGAGGGGAAAAAATATCGCAGGCCTTTCCAATGAAATCATTCCCACAAGCTCTGTCCACGCCCCGCGCTTCCTGGCGGGATGGCGGCCCCCTCCTCCATGCGCAGGCCGGGCGCGGGGTGCGGGATGCACTGAGCCCGCATTCATCCCGCGCACACGGGGGCCCCGCGCCCCCCGCCCCCGCGGCCCCGCACAAAGCCCCTTTCTCCTGCCCCGGGCCGGGCAGGGCCGCCGGCGGCACCCAGCCCCAACCGGGGGGGTCCCGGCATCCTGCCCCGGTGGGTGCCAGCCCCTGGCCCCAGCTCTGCTGGGGTCCCCGGGGATGGAGGCACAGCCCCACAGTCGGAGGTCAGGGGAGCAGGAGGCCTGAAAGTGCTTTTAATGGTTAAATAAGAAACGTATCATTACCCAAAAGGCATTTTCACCTCCCAAAACTCAGCTGACGGAGGGGGGCCACGTCCCAGCCCAACACACCAGGATGGATCACAGTCAGCCTGGGCTCAGGGAATGCCACCCGCAGACAGACCCGGCCCTCCCGCCTGAAAACAGGGGCAAGCCCCACTCCAAGAGAGAAACCAAAACTCGGGGCAGCCCATAGCAGCCCAGGACCCCAGGGATATCCCGGGGCACATCAGGGACGGGGCTGGTGCAGTGTGTGCCCCTCCAAGCTGTGTCTCTCGTACCCAACCCCGTGTGCCAGGACTGGGGGCAGAAGGCACCGCCTGGCACAGCCAGCAGACTTCGGGTTTGGGGCAGAGTCCGCTCCCTCCCTGCCAGGACAGGCTGCCCAGATGCGCAGCCGAGTCACGTCCAGAGGTACCACCTCACTGGAACCTAAAAATAGCTAATTAAAACTAACAGGACAGAGGTCTGGGCAGCTCCTGCAGCTCCCCACATTCCCTGGGAACAACCTGGGCCCCCATGCCAGAGACCTTTCCGTGCAAGGGATGTGGCACGGGGGTGCCTGCTGGGCCAGTGGTCCCTGGCTGCACCCTGGCCCCCCACACTCTGCCTTCCCTAAGCTCTGCCTTGCTGCTCCTCACCTCCCCACCATCCTCTCTGGCAAGGGGTTGCATGGGGGCAAGTGACACAGAAAGCCCCCGTAAGGCAGGAGGCAGAGCAGGAGTCATCACTGCTGGCAGGAGAGCTTGAAACAAAAAGTACAATCGTTTCATCAGGCTAAATTTGGAGTTTGAGTCCCTCCCTCGACGCTCCAGAGCCCGGCCAGGGCGTTGCTCAGTGCTGGAGCAGCTCCAAGGCTGGTGCTGGAAGGGAGCGAGTGACAGCCCTGGAGCCCCACTGGTCCCAGTGGAACCCCCTCCCACAGCCCCCACCTCCACTGGGGTCCTGTGAACTGCGTGTGGGGAGCGTGGGCAGGCAGGGGCAGCAGCTGGGGGGATCCAGCTCCTTCTGCAAGGCTTGTGAGGGCTGATGAGGCACCCAGGGAGGGACAGGCAGGGGGAAGAGAGGGGCTGAGCACCTCCCACAGCGCCAGGAGCGGCCCTGGTTGTGTCTCATGCAGAATGGACTTTGCACTGCCTGCACCCCCTCCCAGAGAGCTCCTCCTGGAGCCCTGAGCTCACTCTAGTCCCAGCTGGGACTCCTGGCTTTCTATGAGCAGCTAAGCATTGATGAGAGGTTGGTCCCTCTGCTCTGCCCTCCTGCCCTCCCTGCCTCCTTTCATCACAGCACGGGCTGGATCACCACTCCAGGGAGCGGGAACGTTCCAGCCTGGCCCTTTCCCAAGAAGTGGTCATCCTGCAGCCCACGGCCACCAGCACTGCTCAGCTCAGCAAAGGTGCTGGCCATCCCTGCAGCCAGGGCCCAGCTCCACAGCAAAGGCACAGCCAGGACAAGAGTGGTCCCTGCCCAGGAGCAGAATGGTTGAGAGACTATTCCCTGATCAAGGAAATGCGGATACTCAGCCCAAAGCAGGAACATGGGGAAGCAGAAGAAGAAGCAGGCAGGAGAGAGCTGGCCAAGCCCAGCTTGTTCCCTGCATTCTCTGGTCCCTGGATCCTGCAGCCCCTTGCAGTGTCAGCACTTGTACCCTGGGCCTGCAAATACTGCTGTCCCCAGAATCCAGCCATGTTGCCCTGAGCCCGATGGAGACCCAGCTGGGGAGGGACAGGCTCAGCCCTCAGAGCTTCCCTTCCTTCTCCAGACCAGACTCCCACATTTGCTCAGCTCCCACAGCACACACCTGCCTCACAGGTCAGCAGCAAGGCTTGCCTGATGGGAGCCATGGGAGAAAGCCTGTGCCTGACCACACTGGCACCGGAGGGACACCAGGGACAGGCTGCTGAGGACACCTCCCACCACCCTTCAGGGCTGCGCAAGCTGGTTTATAAAAAGAAAGTCACTCCCTCACAGTCTCTGCAGGGAGCTTGTGGGCTCCCATCCAAGCGCTTCTCCACTGAATTTGCTGAGTCCACAGACCCCACACAGCCCAGCAAGGGCCTCCCCGCACTCCATGGCTCCCAGGCCAGCCCAGGTGAGACCAGTGGGAGAGCCAAGTGAGACCCTGCCACCCCCAGTTCTCACCTGGTACAGGAACCTCTGGCTGAACTGCTGCATGGCCCCCTGGAGCTGGTTCCGCTGCGACTGCCACTGCTCGTAGTTCCTGACGTACTCGGCTGTGGGGCGCTGCCACGTGGTGGTCCGGGTGTTGTGGTCCACATAGTAATACCTGCCTCGAGGATCCACACGTTTCTCCCACCTGGAAGCACCCAAGGAAGCTGTCACTGCGTGTCCTCAGACAGCCAGGTGGGCCCTGTGGACTAAGACACCCTCCAACACGAGGGCTCTGTGCCCAGCTCCAGCATAACCACCAGTTTCACAGCTGAAGGGACTCTTTTGGACAAAGATCCACCAAAAGGAAATACAGAGGACTGGTAATTGTTGAAGCAGCTCCTGCAAGGGCACACAAAGCCTGACAGGATGCTCAGCCACCAGCAGAGCTCCCACCAGGATGTCATGAGCATTCCTCCAGGACAGCTCACCTGTGACGGAGGCAAGGCGCGGGTTTGGAGACCTGGCAGGAGGGAAGGAGCATACCTGGGGTACTCCCAAACCCACCTCTCCAGGTAACAGCCTCCCTCTTTTAACCCCACACAGATTTCAGGCTGTGGTAGGATCAGAGATCACAGCCTGGCTGCAGACAGTGCGTGCCCACAGGAACCAGAGGCTCCTGGGGAGGACACGGGTGGGTTTGTGTTTCCCTTTCACCCGTCACACCTGGGTCACTCCAGCCCTGCACAAACTCAGTCTAGAGAACAACAACAGTTCTCTGCTTCTAGGAGCACAAACAGGTGAGAATTCCACAAACTTCTGGAAAGCATATGGCCTCAGGGCTGTGACCTGAAGACACTCCTGCAGGGGAAGCTGGGCCCTCATCTACAAGAGTTCTGCAGAGCAGGTCTCATGGAGCTCCGCAGCATCATCTCCTCGAGCACAAGCAGACCCCAGTGTGGCTGAGAAGCCCAGAGAGCCCTCAGAGAGGCCAAGATCCAGCTCCAGGCACTCTGAGGTGCCCATCTGCTCACCAGGAGCTGCAAGTCAGATCAGTGTCTGAGGTGCCAACTGCCCCCACGCCCCTTACCCAGGAGGAAGGGGTCTCTCCCACGTCGTGGTCTTGTTGTTGTGGTCTACATAGTAGACTCTACCATTTGGCAGCTCCCGCTGTTCCCACCTGCAACCAAAACACAATCATGAGGCAGGTGATCCTTGCTGGAACCAAGAACATCCAGAGAGCTGCACCAGGTGGGCCAGTGAGCCCCCCTTCTCACATCCTCAGTGTTCCAAACTTTATTTGACAGGTCTGCATGGCAGCTGCTGGCCTTGCTAGATGGAGACTATGGGAGAGGGGCTGAAGCACTCTGCCTTCTGAAACAAGAAGAACTTGGAGCAGAAATTCCTCACTTCCCCCAGAAAGGTCGGCGTAAGAATTCACACAGGGTCAGTTTTCTGCCCTGTGTTTTTGATGTAGTTTTTGTTGGGTTTCTCCTAATATGTCTTTACAGGCAAGCCTTTGAGTTTGGGCTGGGGCTGGGTTCTCTCCCTGGCAGCCCCAGGCTAACTGTTGACAGCCACGGCTCAAACACACCGTATGGCCACGGCGCTCGAATCGGGATGGCCCCTGAGGACAGCCCGTGCGACAGGGAGCCTGGCTTTACAGGGCCACACTAGAACCATTCTCTGTCTGAATTCATTCATGAATTTACCCTGGCAAAGGTAAAAGCTCCGTGGAGCCTGTGCTTTCCTGTCAGCTTTTATCCTGCAGCAGAGGGAGGCGAGCCAGCAGCTGCTGACAGATAAAGTGTTCTCCTGCCACACTCCTGCTCCCGCAGGCCTCCCTCCCCATTCAATCTTCTGTCTCAATTAATCATCACAAAAAGCTCAAGCAAATTAATACACCAGCTTCTGTTGTGACAGCAGGGGAGCCAGCCCAGAGTGGCAGAGAGCAGGCAGCCCTGGGGAAGGAGCTGCTCCAGGCACTGATGCCCCATCCTGGCTCACCCTCACACCTCCCAGGGGACTATGGAGCCACGCCACAGCCACATACCTCCTGCAACACAAGTCACCATCATCCCAGCCTCTGCAGAGGCTGAAGTGTTGCTACGAGCCAGCAGCACTGGGTCCTCTCCTCCCTGGAATAGATCTAGGACACCAGTGGGTATCCCTAATGGAGAGTCCGAGGCAGGACCTGTTGTGCCCATACACCTTTGAGGGTGAGGGGCTGCCAAGCCTAACGCTGCCCAAATTCCTGGTCACTAAAAGCACTAGGACAGGTAAAACAAGACTGAAATCCCTAAGAGAAAACCAGCACAGCTGAGATGTCCTAAGACACAAGTGTGTTCACCCCATGAGATGGATGGTGGAAGGTCCCTGCGCATCTTCAGGGAGAAGGCAGGGATGTGGAATTGCCCTGGACAGGTCCTCCAGATTCATTAACAGGTTCTCTGATCCATATGGCTCTGAGGACTTGGAAGTCCTTGATGGCAAGAGGCTCTCAAGCCCCCACATATCATTCCTGTGTCTGTAGAGACCAGAAATCCCATTATGATGATTCCTCTAGGTTTCTGGATCCCTCAGATACCCCTCTGGGTGCCCTCATGACTGCCAAGAGCCAAACAGGACTGGGGAGAACTGCTGGTGATGGCAGCTACTGACTGATGTCCTCTGTCCATGTCACAGCCTGTACAAACATTGATGACCTCACAAGCTCCTCACCAGCAGCTCCCTGGTGATCTGCAAAGTAAATCTGCTGAGGGCTGGCTCACCCTGTGGGCAGCAGTCCCAGCATTGGTGATGAACCGCAGTCACTGCTGACACACAGCAACAGCCTGGGAGATGGGGACACTGGGGGCATCCCATCCTCACTCAGACCACCCTGCCCAGCTCCACATGGCCACCAGCACAGGAGATTCATAGTTTTGAGAGCACTGGATAGTGAGAGCTCTCCCCACCTGCACCACACTGCAAGCGTGAAGTATCTGATATGATGGCCCCCACCAGCTCCCCTCCAGCTGCCCACAGGCTCCTGATGGCCATAGATGCAGGGAGCCATGGGCACTGGGAAGTGGCAGAGCTGAGACAACCCTGCAGTCCAAACAAAACGCCCTCCTTATGTAAGAAACCACAGCCCTGTGGCTCCTGCCAGGCAGCATAATGCACCTCTTTGTGCAGGCGAGACAGCGCCATGCACACACCCCCCTCCCAGCCGGCTGTCCCTGTGCAGGATCATCCCTGATAGGATCCAGATGCAGGAGCCATCAGCTCTTATGCCCCCCTGCCCCCTTTTGCTATCGATCCGCTCAGAAACCCCAAGTGAGAGCCAGGACCCTGCACCCAAGGCCTCGGGCACTGTGGCTGCTGCGCCGGCTCCACACGCGCCTGGCTTCGCAAGGGAACGCTCTGCCCGGAGGATGTGAAGGAGGTTTTGGGCACTGTTGGGGCTGGAATTACTCAGAACTCCTTCCAGCACCCTCCAGCCCCTAAGACAGACTCCCAGTTGTGTGAGAGACGCCTTTGAGCCACCACACCTGGTGCAGATGTTGAGGCCCAGAGATCTGAGCTGAGCAAATCGCTCTGAATCCCCACATGAACCCAGCGCTCTGACTCCGTCTGTCACAGCCCAGGACGAGCAGGGAGGCTGGGGCCACCTTCCAGAGGCTGAAGCGAGTGCTCACCACGCTCCCACAGATGGAAGGAGGCACGTGGAGAATGAGGCAGGGCAAGCAGGAGGGACACCAAGCCTGGAATGACTGGCAGCTCTGCAGGGGATGTTGCTCCTGTGAGTGGCAGGGCAGGAGCCATCCCTCACAGACTCCGCAGTGCTCCCTCACAGCCATCCCAGCAGAGATGGGCCAGCGAGGGGCTATTCTGCATCCCCATCTCCCACTCAGGGCCACCAGTCAAAGTAATTCCCTGGTGTGGTGAGCCAAGCAAAAACCAGCCGTTATAGATCAGGGCTCAAGAGAGCCCCAGAAGCTCCTTTACACCACCCCCAGGACACAGTGTGTTGTGCAATTCCAGTTCAGTAAATCCCTGTTAGCCCAGGACTTGGTTTGGCAGCTCTCAGGGCTTCAACAGACTCAACTCTCCACTCTCGTTTACCTGGGAAGACCCTGATCCCAAGCAGGTGAGTGCTGCCCAAGCCAGCCCAGCATGGCACAAACACAGCATGTGCCAGAGCGGGGCTGCCCTCTTCCCCCTACAGATCCCACTGTCAGGAAGGGGGGGACAGACACAGAAAGTGCTAATCAAAAGTGTCTCCAGATATCCAAATTCTGGGAGCTCAGCCTGGAGGATGGCTCACTACTCCTTTACCGCTCCTCTCTATCCGTCTTCCAAAGCACAACAGCTTTATCCTCCTCCCTGCTCTGACACACCCTGCTCTCTGGTCTATGAGGCAGGGGTGGGGAGGACAGGGCCACTCTTATACCTGGTTGGATCAGGTAAATCCAGCCTGGCATGTCTTAGAAAGCAGTGCCTGCAGCCTCCCGAGCCTCTGGAATCCCGAATCATGAGGTATCTGCAGGCTCCTCCACCCCAGGAAAGAAACAACAGCCTATTTCCAACCCCAGGTGGGGAAAAGGAGCCCTTCAGTCTACCTGGTAGGAGCAGGAGGCACAAGATCTGCCTGGAATAAAGGCCTTTTTGAGAGCACTGGACTTTTCCAGCTGCCTGGAAACAGGAAGCGCCCAGGCCAGGAGAACAGAACCCCTCACACACCCGACATAAAGGCACACTGAGCCGTTAACCCTAATTACCTGTGACTGACACGCGAGCAGGCCCTGACCTTTCAGGCATCGCCTCAGCCAAGGGAAAATAAACAGCTCCCTTCATCCCAAACACAGCCCATTTCATCCCCCGCCCAGAATTCAAGGTGTTTGATACAAGGAGAGAACGACCCAGCTGCAGCACAGAGGGGGCTGAGCCCACATGCCCCTGCCCCCCGCAGAGCCAGCACATCCACGGGCATTGCTCAGCCCCTCCCTGCTCTCCTCCAGCCGCTTCCCCACATCCCGAGGAGGAGGAAGAGCATCCGCACCAGGGAGAACGGGCAGGGCTACTGGAAGGTCCTGCCCACCTGCCCCCCGCAGTGGCCAGTGCCCCCACAGTGTCCCTGGAGCATGTCTGTGCCCTCCTGCTGAGTAGGAGCTCCCTGGAAATCCACGCTCGATCTCCCGGGTGTTTTCCTCTGCCTGATCCCTTCAGCAGTCGTGGGAGAGCAGAGAGCTCTGCATGGATGCTGAGAGGCTGCTTGGCACTGCGATGCCATCCACTGTTCACTGCCCCAAAACCCCCATGGGCACAGCCCAGTCCGTGGCCCAGAGGATCCACAGCAGTCAATCCTGAGCAGACGGGCAGAGCAGGGGGCACAGGCCATGCCAGGTGAGCAGGGCACAGGGATCCCCACAGTTGCCCCAGGCCTCCCCTGCTCAACTGAGCACCAGCATCCCCACCAGCTCCCGGGACAGCACTTCCCTGCCTCAAACAGCCTCTCCTTCCAGCCCACAGCAGTGCCCCTGTCCCCACCTCCAGGGCCCTGCCTCCCTCCCCGAGGGCCACGGGAACCCACCATGCAGAAGTCTCAGGCAGAAGGCAGAGCTTACCCGGGGGGCAGAGCATCCAGGGCGGGCACTGCTGCCCGGGCCGGGGGGGCACTGGAGCCAGACGCTGCCTCCTCGGCCTCTCCGGAGCCGGGCAGGGCAGGAGGGGCAGGAGCGGCAGGGCCGTCAGTCGTGCCGGACACCACCGGGGTCGGAGCATTCACCCCTGCTGCCGGCCTGTCCTCTTCAATGTCCACGGCACCCACGGCGTCCCCGTTCACTGGAAGGGCAGAGGGCAGGAGGTCAGCACCCACGAGGGGATGGGGCCTGGCAGATCCTCCTGGGAGCAGAGCTTGGGGGACAACCCAAGCACAGGACTCACGGTGCTCCCAGCCTGCAGCAAAGGCAGCACCTGCATCACCCAGATCCCTCTGGGAACCACTGCCTCCATCCTGAGACAAAAGCAGAGGGTACTTTTTTGTGCTCAGTTTCTCTTCAGCCACTGGAAACATACTGCATCCCTGATGGGGACTCAGGGAATGAGCAGGAGCTCCTAAACAGGGGGTGCAGCATCTCCCCTGAGGCAGAATGAAACCCGGGCTCAGCAAGTCAACAGCACTGGAAAGAGCTAAATGTCGCTGGATTCCAGTGAACTTTTGAAAAAGGGAAGGGGAAGAGATAGAGCAAAGGAAAACTACAAAGAAAAATGAGGAGTAGGAAAATGCAGAACAAAAAAATGGAAGGGAATTTGTTTGAGGAATACTTATTAGATACTCAAAACCCTGAGACCTGGCAGCCCAGCTGAGCAGAACCATTGCTACAAGACATCCTGTCTGGAGTGGGAAAGCAAAACTTTTTAAAACAACCCAGGAACAAGGAACAAAGTATGGGGATGCACACAGAGCTCCATGATTTAGAGCTGAGAAACGCAGAAAACCATAAGGGAAGCCCAAAGTATTGTAGGAAAAATCAATATGAACTCCCACAGATGGGAGACTGAAGAGCTACATACACTCTGTAGAAGAGGCAGAGTGCTCAGGACTCTGCTTGGCAGCTGGAAGGTGGCAGGACAACATCCTCCAGCACCAGAGGGATCCTGGGACATAGCGGCAGTTGAAGGTGCCCCCAGGCAGCACCTAAGGGTGAGGAAGATTTCCGGGTTAGCAGCAAGAGTCCACCAGAGTCCTGTGGCAGCCAGCTGAGGAGGTCCCTGACTGACCCTCATCTCCAGCAAGTCTGGGAAAGGGCAGTTTTAGAAGCCTCAATCATGCTGTGCCAGTCTCCAAAGGGAACCTGCAGAACAACCCAGTTGACTATGCCATGGTTGGTTTGATCACAGTCCTGGACAAAGCAGGGAAAAGCTGATCCAAAGTTCACCTGATAAGGAAGAGCTCCAGGGGAAACATAGCAAGGGTTGAACAATGTGACTGTGGGGAAAACACGCTTGGGAATAATCTCCTTTTATTGAAACTACAGCTGAGAGTGACAAATATAACAGGGACGTTCTTGCAACAGCCTGCTCGAAAAACATGGCTAAGTCATCAAAATGTACCAAACTAAGGGGCGAGAGGATGGTTTGTAGAGGCACTCCAGGGTGTCCAACACTAATCCCAGCCATCCAAAACACTCCTCTCCCCATCCTCAAGTCATCACTGACAGGATTTGTGGGAAGCACAGAGGGTGTGAGCGGTAAACACCAACAAGGACGGCACAGTCATAAAGCCACTGGGGAGGCTGTGGCCAGGCCAGGAAAACGTGCTTTAAACAAACCAAAGCCAAGAAGCCAAGTTGTACTTGGGAACAAAATCCCTGTCCCCAGCCTGAGGGAGTGTCCACAGAGTGAGGAGACTCAGGAGGGCTGGGCTTTGGCAAAAATGAGCTTTGGCAAAATTGAAATTGCGTTGCCCCAGGTCTTCCCAATGAAATGTAAAAAAAACCCCCCAACTTCCTTCTGGGTTAAACAAAACATTTCCTTCTCTCCTAAACAAAGCACTCTGCTTTTCCTTCCAGATCTCCCACAAAAGCAAACTCAGTGCAGAGGAGTGGGAGATGCTCCATGAAAGCCAGAGAAGGAAAACATATCAGTCACATGTGACTTTGTAGTCAGGCACTCAGCAGGCCCCTGTCCTGCTCCACAAGGGATTCAGGGCTTTGTGGACAAACCCAAGAAAAGACAAGAGAAACCTTTCTCTTTGATGTAAGAACCAGCCCCCTTTGAGAGGTGGGTTTGTGCCTTTGCTGATGCTCCATAGGCAGCTGCTCCTCCCACTTCAGATCTTCACTAGGCTAATGGGAAATTCAGCTGAACTCTGAAAAGAGTCCACTCAGCAGTGACAACTGTCCTCTTCATTGTGGCATCAGTGATGTTGCTGTCCCAGTATCCTTTTAAACACCTGGAGCTTGTGGCTCCAGAGTGGAGCCACAGGAATCATTCCTGACAGGCAGCACCGGTCCTACAGGGGAGCTCTGCAGAGCTGCCCAGCTTATCAGCAGTAAAAGCAATAAAAAAAAAAAAAATCAATCAATTCACAGGGAGGACATTCCCAGGCACTACAAGATCCATCATCTCAGCGGAAATTAATTTTCTCCACCATAAATATCGCTGAGCTCTGGCCCCCACCTCCCCGAGCATTGGCTCACCTGTGCCATTGACTGCTCCGTTGGCCATGGTGTTGGCCGTGCCATTGGCAGTGCCGTTAGCCGTGCCGTTGGCCATGCTGGCATGCTGTGTGCTCTTGGCCTGCTGCCGGTGCCGGCTCCTGGTGCTGGGACTTTGCTCTCCACTCCCTGCGTTTCCCCTGGCCACTCCAGCCGCATGTCGGTGCGTCCTGCAAGGGAAAAGAACACAGGAGGTGAGAGACATCACATGGAAAACCCAGCTCCTGCCTTTTTGCCTCAGTCTTGTGCCACTTCCATCCCCGGGAACGGGCGGGATGCAGCCACATACCTCCACTCAGGGCACTGCCCAGAGGTTCATGCTGCTTGCTGAAACCTGCCAGTGGCAGAGTCCCACAGAGGAGTCACCTGAGTGACAACCCCTTGCTTTTGTTCACAGGTGGTCATCTCACATGCCAAGGAACAGTCCCGGCCACTCATGGCCAGACACCAGCTCACAGCCCTGAGACACTGTGGCTCCCGGCAGCTTGCTCCATGCATGCCTGCAGATCCCAGGGGAGATCCCACGGCAGCCCCACCTCCTGCACCACAGAGGTGGTGCCTCCCACCCGGCTCCAGGCCTTGCACAGAAACAGGTGAAGAAGGTGCAAGTGTTTGCTGCTGCCAAGACAGCTGTAGCCCCCGGAAAAGGAGGGAACAAGCAGATGGGAAAGATGGGAGCTGAAATCACAGCACAGGCTGTGACTGGCTCAGTGCTACTGCTCCATCTCTCAGAGGTCTCTGTGTCACACTGGAGTTCACCTGCCACCGTGTCCCAACAGCCAGGCAGCCTAACTTCTGTGGGCAGAGGACCTGCAGCATCCCTGGCACACTCCCCCTCAGAACACCCTGGGCCCCCAAGGCAGCACAAAGGCTTCCCAAAAAAGCTGGGTTTCATCTTGAGAATTCATTACTGCGAGTGGGCAGGGAGACAGGGAGGGAGGGGGGATGCTGCCTTCCCAAATCCAGGGGCAGACCAGAGGCAGAGCCCAGGCACCTCCACCCAGGCTGGCAGCCAGGGCAGCAACCACAGAGAGTGAGGACTGCAGGGACCAGGATGTCAGTTTGCCCCAGCCAAAATCTACCCTTAAAAGGGCAAAACCCGCAAACTGTCCCCAAGTGTCAGGGCTGGCGCTGGGAGGGGACAGCAGGTTGGCAGCAACATGGCACAGATCAGTCATGCCACCCTCGCCAGCTCCAGCAAGCCCTTGGTTCCTCCCACTTATTCCAAAGCCTCTCTCCTTGGGGAGCAGCTCATGGCAGGACTGGGATCGGGAGGAGACATGGGAAAGCAGGAGATGGTTGTTGGAAATAGATCAGATAAGAGCCACGGGGCAGAACGGAGCTGCTGTGACCCCTTCAACCAGCCGTGGACTCCCAGGAGGGTGGCCCCACCCGGGGGCTCCTCAAGGGTCTCCTCAGACCATGAATTCACCCTGGAAATCCTGAGTACCCTCGGACAAGGGTCCGTGCTGGGGGTTTGCTTTGCCCACAAGCACCTGGGGATGTGGAGCATCTGCAGGTGAAGAAGAACAGGCTCCTCTTCCCTCATCAGGAGGTAAAGGTGGCCCCTCACCACCCCCTCAGCAGGGCGTGCTGACATCACACACCTCCCGTAAGCTGGCTGGGACCCCTCCCCACAGTCACCCCCTCCCCACAGTCACCCCATGGAGAGCAGAGGCAGCACAGCCCCCAGAGCCATGGCCAGAGGGGAGAGGCAGGTGGCACCAGCTGGTCCCACCGGGAGCGGCCCCCGCAGCACGGGACAGATCTGGTCCCTGCCCTTCCAGCACAGATGAGCTCAGAGCTGCCCAGGCAGTTTTTAGAAACCAAAACAGGATGTTTCCAGGCTGCCAGGCGGAGGCACAGGGTTACCAGCCTGAATTAGCCGGCCCGCCGCCCAGCCCAGCCCTCCCACGAGTGCTCCCATCTGGGCATTGTCTTTTAATAGACACTGGAAACAAACCCAGGCCACGGAGCACGGCAGGATGGGAATGTGAGCCCAAAATAGGAGCGGGGAGAAAACCAGACAAGGCACAGATGGGAACAGATGGTGGGACGGAGCGGGGTGTGTGTGGAGCAGCCCCTCTCCCGGGGGGGACAAGACCCCCATTGTACCCCATTGATTGGGGACCTCAGGTGGCTGCCCCAACCCTAACCTGGACCAGGACAGATGGTGCCAAAGAGGAAAATGGGATCAGCCAGGTGATATCAACCATTCAGCTTTCCCACTTCTGCCAAGGCAGAGCCCTCACACGACAGTGGCCAACACAGACCCTGGCCATGAAACCCAGGAATGGCCAGTTTCTCCAGATGAGGTGGCCAGAAGGTCCCAGCATGACATGACAGCAGAGGTGGCAGCATGTCTTGGTCTTGGCACATCAGCCCCCAAACTGTGGCTGAAGCGGAGGAAGGGCAGAGCACAGAGCCAGGAGCCAGCACTGGCTGTGGGAGGTCAGGGCAGGACCACCACCAGGAGAGCCTCGGTGCCACGTTCAGCTCCCAAAAACACAGAGATGAGAAATTCCCCCTGTACCTGCCAAGAGGGGAAGAGGCAGCCATGTACCTCAGCACCAAAATGAGAAAATCGTGGAACGGTTTGGGTGGAAAGGGACCTTAAAGCTCATCTCATTCCACTTCCTGCCATGGGCAGGGACACCTTCCACTATCCCAGCTTGCTCCAAGCCCCGTCCAACCTGGCCTTGGACACTTCCAGGGATGGGGCAGCCACAGCTTCTCTGGGCAACCTGTGCCAGGGCCTCCACAAGACAAACAGGGGTCGTGGCACCCACGGCCCCAGCCCTCAGACGAGGACCTCTGGGCTCTGCTTTCTCTCTGCACAGAGGGCTGTGGAATTTCACACTCTGCCGCCAAGATTAGCAGCAAATCCCAACATGACATTTATTCAGGAGAAGAAAGAGAAGCCTGACCAAGCAGTTTCCCTCGCAGGGACAGTGTAGAAATAGCTGAGGAGCAAAGAATGACCCTTTTCTTCCCATCCTGCCGGCGAGTGAGTTTGCCAGCATCCATCACCAAGCCCAGAAAATAAACACAGCTCTGTGTATAAACACAGCAACCATCACACAGAATTCCCAAGCGCAAGGGAACCGTGTTCCACCCCGGAGCAGGCAGCTGCCTTCACGGTGGGTACATCCAGCAGTGCTCTGCCCCACAGAGCAGTACCACATCAACCTGAGCAGGTATGTCCAGAACACCCTAAATTCAGGAGAGTGCAGCATGGATTGAGGACTAGCTTGGAAGTTTCCCATGCCAGGGCAGCTGTGGGATTGGAATGATCGTGGCACACCTGGCAGGTGTCTGAAGGTGCCCTGCAGAAGTCCTGGTCAGACCTCACCACTCAAAGAAGAAACTCCTCACAGCCAATGGAAAAGCAGCAGGGAAGGGGCAGCAGGCAGTGACCAGGCTGAGCCTCCCAAACTAGAACTTTCTTTGCAGGTTTTCTAGCACCTACTGAGAGCTGTTAAGTGCCTGCCAAGCCTAGCTCTGTCAGATCACTGAGCACTTCCCACCTCTGAGAGTGATTTAACACCTGGACAGCAGGAATCAACAGGAGCAGACACCACAAAAGGGCATAAACTGTGTTCGCAGCCTACTCCCAACATCCTGCCCCTCTCCCTCCTTGGGTGGAAGATGAACACACAGTATGGAAGGACAGAATCACTTTTGGAGCCAAAAACATCATCTCTGGTGTGTACCCAGGAGATGAAGAAGGAGCAGAAGAGCTCGAGGTGTGGGGCTTGTAGCTGAGAGTGCTCCTGAGCCTGGGCCATGCAGAACCTCCCACAGGCAGGCTGCAGGCACCCTCTCTACAGCCACACTCCTACCCAGAACATCTGTACCGGCTGCTGGGCCACTGCCACACTCTGGAAATATAAATAGGTGTTAAATTCAACTCCATGTTGACAGTGTGACACGTCTCCCAATAACCACAGCTCCAAAAGGAGCAGCGCTGAGCCACTCCAGCCCGGCAAGGAGGCAGGGCAGGGCACTGAGCCAGGCACAGGATGGCCTGTTGCCCAAGAATCTCATTTCCTCTGGAAGCAGCTGTTATTTCCCTGCAGCTCTGCTTCTCCTGCTCCTGGACTTTCAGAAGTGTTCCCTTGTCACCATTGCCTGGAGGGACATTGTGCTTCCCAGTGCCTGGCCAGGGCTGTGCTCGAGGTAAGAGCTGGGGGTCTACATGATCCCCATTTGAAGGGATCCCACTTTCCTGGTTTGCTTGGTCACAGGCCACCCCACTTCCAGACAGACCATTCCTCTGGCTGCCAGTGGAGCAACTGGTGAAACTCTCTGGGCCATCACAGACCTGATACTCCTTGAAACAAACTCTTTAGACTGAGGTCAGCCACAGTCCGTCTGTACAGTCACTCCCTTGTACCCCCAGCTCTGCTGTCCCCTGAGACAGGCCACCCCTGCCCCATCTCTCCCTTGGGCTGTGGCAGGGGCTCACTGGAAGATCTGGAGTGGGGTGCACTGCATAAGGACATGGTCACAGCAACCCCTCAGTAATGGGGACACAGCCTGGGGCCCTCACCTTGGTCTGCTGCCAAAGCAGTTGGTACTGGGAGGCTGCTGCCGGCCCTCGGTGGCTGCAGCCGTGCTGGTGGGATCCCGTCCGGGTGCCTGGGACCCTGCATGGGGGAAGAACAGGACGGTGAAGAAAGGACTGAGACTTACTAGCTCTTCCCTCCTTCCCACCTTCCAGAAAGGAGCCCCAAAAGCACAACAGCCCCCCCATTGCATGACACACCCCCAGCAACCCAAGGACATCCCACCTTTACACTGGGTTCTCTCCTCTCCCACTGCTGTGTGAGGGCACAGCCCCCCGCCCCCAGCACCCCATAGCTCCAAGCAGAACGCAGGACTTTGCAGAACTGGCAGCACCAGGAGAGCAGCCACATCCAAGATTCCCAGGTTTCATAGTTTTTGTCTCCCAGCAAGGAAGAGAAGGAGCCAGGGGAAAGCCATGCACTAGTCCCTGTCCAGCACAAGCTCTGCTCCCTCCCCTGGCAGCCCCAAGGGTCAGCCATCAATCCGTGTCCCCACGGGGAGCCCTGCTCTGAGAGGCTCAGGAAACACTGAAACCATTTCCACAGGCCACAGGAACAGCAAGGGAAGGGGCCATGTGGATGGCCTGGATGGCTGGAGGAGGGACTGGAGAAGGGCTGCTCCTCCCAGGCCATCAATGCTCCTGCTCCAACTCCGTAGGAACCTGTGAGCACCCAAGGCAGGCAGGGCTGGCACTGGAGCCTCACCTGGGAGAGGAGGCAGGTGCTGGCCCTGGGTCACTCGCCCAGGGGTGCCGAGGGCCGTGGGCTCAGCCCCCTCCTCTCCCCACTCAGCGCCTCGTGCCTGGAGCCACTGTGCGCACGTGGGGCCGGGCACTCACCCTCTGTGCCAGCACTGCCATCAGGAAGGCTTCCCAGAGCAACAGCCGGCCCGTCCAGGAAAATCGTCAGCTCTCCGCCTGACACAGTGCTGCCTTTGTTCTCCGTCTGCAGGTCCAGGGTCAGCTGCCTGTTCTCCACTGTGGGAGAGAGAGGACAGGGAGAGAGACCACCAGTCACCACCGGGATCCCACCTGCAATGGACACGGCTCCACTAGCCCAGCTCTCACATCAGCCCCCTGGCCCACCCCCTGATGGGTCCCCCCCAGGCCTCCCCAGCCCCCAAAGGTGCCTGCTCCCTCAGGGCCAGTTGTCCCAGTGAGCACCATCAGCACTGGCCCCACACCTACAGGTACCTTCCAGCACTGCCCGAGGATCCCCAGCCAGCCACGTCACCCTCTCCCAAGGAAAACCCTCCCTCACCAGCCACCCTTTTACTGGGGCTGCAGCTGCCCCAGGGGCCCTGGCTATGGCACAGCCAAGACCCTCATTGCTCACAGATCCAGGAGCTGGGACTGTAGGGCAGATCCTGGCAGGAAAATCAAGGGATTTAACACGACATGTGGGGCAAGAAGAGTCCTTCATGATGGTGACCACCACATTCCCATGCATCAATTCCACTGAACAACTGCAGCAGAGAGCGCTGTTCCCAAACAGGAGCACTCCAAACACTGTGCTGAGCGTCCGACTGCCTCCACAGAAGGTTCTGGAGTGGGTGGCATGGTCTGGGAGGCTCTTGGAGACAGTTGCCAGCTCCACTCCCACCCTTGGGTGCCATTTTGGCTTCAGCAGCATTAGCAAGAGTTTGCTGGTCCCTAGGGGCAATGGGGGCACAGGCACAGCCCTGAGCACCCATGGGCAGGCAGGACTGCTCCCCTGGGTGACAGCACCCACCCGGCACAGCAATGCCTGCCAGAGCCAGCCTGACTGAAACACCCAGCTCCACCACAAAAGGCCAGCAAAATTTGGCTGCGCCAGCCTGGGACAGCAGCCCAGACATTTCCTGACTCATTTGCTCAAATAATATTTTTATTATACATGGATTGCTCATGACACAACGGCACCATTTTTTAGCAACCTGCTTTGTCCTGGTGCGACGCGGGGATGGGGTGTGGTTCCTGCCAGTGGGAGCAGGAGGGAGGGAGCACACACCCATGGATCCCTTCTCCTACCTCTAGCTCCAAGCTGTCTGTGCTGGGACTCACCACCCCCTCCTCCAAGACACCCCAAAACCCAGCGACATAGGGCCTGTGGCAAAGACAGGGCTGTGAGACAGGCTGTACTTGCGGATCTCAGGGAAGTCTCTGGTCTGTAGTGCCAAGAATACAGGTATCCCCTGCACAGAAGGGGCACATGCTCATGGGGGTTCAGCACAGAGGTTGGAGTTCAGCTCTGTCACTTACCACCCACCCATCATCCAACAGGGGATTGTGCTGAGCCTGGTCTCCCCCGTCTGCCTCACAGAGCTGTTCTCCACTTGCTTCCAAGGGGAACCGACCTCACAGGCGGTTTTAAGAGCTTGAGACAGAAGATGCTACTGAGCACAGCCAAAAACCAGAACAAATCCAGACCCTGTTTCCCCCCTGGCTCCTCCGAGCCATAGGAATCCGCATTTTCTCCGGGGTCCCTCCATCCCCCTCCGTGAGCGCCGCGCTCCGGGGCCGCACAAGCCCTCATTGTGCGGGCGCCCAGCCGAGGCGCAAAGACAAGGTGTCTCCAAGTGGAGGATGTGAACATGAACCTCCCAGCCGGCTTCCTTCTCCCCCCCTCCAGCTTTTTTAAAGAAAATAAACACTCGCAGAACCTTCCCCTCCCTGTCCCCGTCCAGCGTGCAGGACGCACAAAGGGACATTGCTGCTGCCCCGACGGTGGGTCCCCCGAAGGGCCGAGCACAAAGGCTGCCTCTGTCCCGCCGGCTGCCAGAATGTCAGAGGGATTATTATTATTTTGGGAGGGGGTCGGGGGGTGATTTGGTCCTGAATAAGGTCTCAGTTCAGCTGCTTCCAGTGCCCCGCACGCAGCATCAGAGCTCCCATTTAGCGGAGGTGAGCTGGAATTCCCACCCAGCCCATTAAGTGGATTTACGGTTCCAAGAAATGAGACTGGGAGCAGCCGGTGCGATAACGGCCCCAGGCTGAGCTCCAGCCCCTGGGACCCCCAGGGACCACACGTGTCTGACCCCAGGGAGCTGCCACACGGGACAGGCAGCCCCTCTGGAGCACTCTGTCTGAGAGGGCTCCATCTCCATGCACACATCCAGGAAGCATTCCAGACAGACAGTCAGATGGTGCTTCCCACTCTCTCAGCTTCCCAAACCCTCTTTGCACAGTCCCACTGGATGCAAAGGCCAGGTCCCATTCCAACAGCTTCATGTGATTGTTCAGGTTTTATATGGGATGGATCAAAGCTCCCTGGTGCTGAGCAGGTGAAGACTGGCTCAGCCTTTGTGAATTCCCACAGCCAAAGGAACGACCCCATGCTGTGGCTACAAGTCCCTATGGGGACAAGCAGGAGGAAAGCTAGACCTTCTGCAGCCATTCCCAAAACAAGGAAGAACCCAGAATTTAGGGAAAGGGATAATCTTTACTGTCCCATGAAAGTCTCCCCAGGGCAGCTTTGCCCATGCTGCTGACCCAGCTCAAAGACAACCATGTCCCGCCCCATTTATCTGCCAGGGATAACCAGGAAAGTCTTGGACTTCTGCTTTCCTCTGAAAGGTGATATAGGATGGGCATTGTCTGATCCCCATGGTGACCTACTGGCTGGATGACCAGTTTTATAGGATTACATCCCAGCCACAGCAAGCCAGCTCAGAGAGCCACCAGGGCACACAGCACAGCACAGCTCCTTTGGCATCACAGCCATTACGGGGTGGAGCTGCAGCTGTCCAGAGGCTGGGAATTGCTGCTGGCTTCCTGGAGGGTCCCACAAGGCCATGGCTCCAGCAGCTCTGCCTGGGCACAGCAACAGGGACTCTGTGGAATCTGTAAAGCACTGGAAAGTGATGCCACTCGGCACACAGTGGGACCAGAAAAAACCAGCAGGGCCCAGTATGGGGTCCCACAGAGCCCACGGTGTGGGGCCAGCTGGGGTTGCCCCCTGGGTGAAGCACCACCAGGAGCTCCCTGGAACCAAGAGGTGCCTCTGCAGAGGCGGCACTCAGGGGCCGGGGCAGGGGCTGTGCCATGGAAAACGAGCTGCTTTACAGGAGCCCTGGGAGCAGCTCAGCTCCTGAAAGGCTCCAGCTCATGTTGGTGATGGAACCTGTTCTGCTCCACCTCTCCACTTCCCATCCAATACCTCCAGAGGCGGGAGAGCTCTGCCTGACAGCAGAGAGGCCCTGCAGGCCCTGCCAAGGTGCTGGAAAGTGCTGGGAGCCCCAAAGCCAGGCTGGTCCTGCGCAGAGCAGGAGCTCCTGCGACAGCCAGGCTGTCAGCTCCAGAGGCTCTCCCAGCCTTCCCGCGAGTTCAGGCCTTGACACTGAGCTCTTGTTCCAGGCCTTGGAGCAGAGACTTTTTCTCCTGAAGCAAGGCACGCTTGGCAGGAGGGCTGACAGAAATGGGGGGAGCTCCAGCAACATCCTGGCAGGCGGGAGCCGAGGACGTCACCGTCCGGCCCACAACCAGATCCATTCCTGCCCACTGAGCGGAATGACAGGAACATAAAATGAAGGCCACAGCTACACTCACACACCAGTAACCCACAGAGAACCTTATCAAAAGGGTAACAAACCCAGCGAAGGTAGAGAGAGGGGCTGCTGCCTGGCGGGAGCAACCCTGAGAAGGATTGCTCCAGCTGAGCACTTCCCAGGATGGGGAGAGGAGAGCCAGACCCCTCCAGTGACAGATGGCACACACATTTTGCTGCTTCACACACATTAACTGTCTGACTAGGGATGGCTTGAAATCCCAGATGCCTTTCGCATGCCCTTGCCTGACCCAGCCCCCTCCCCAGGCTGGCAGGCAAAGGGAATGGGATCCCTTCCTCCCAGGAGGTGAGAAGCCCCCAAGGAAGGGATTTCGAGGCTCCCACAGGACCACCAGGGGACCCACAGCAGTCTCTGCCCCACTCAGAGCTGCAGCAAAGCCTGAAGGCTGAGCAGTGACCTGCAGAGAAGAGGAAGGAGCAGATTAAAGCCCAGAAAAGATGGGCAGATGGAAGCAGACAGCCCAGGCAGTGCCAGCTGCCCCCAGCCCATGGCAGCACCTTCCTGGCAGGCCAGGGCAGGCTCTGCAGCTTTAAGAGTCCTCCCTCCCAGCCCACGGTGTCAAGGAAAAATCTGACACTTTTTTTCTAGTGGATGTTAACGAACAAGCTCGAACAGCCAGTTGCCTTTTCCATTCATTTTCCACACAGCCCCCTGGGAGGCTGGGAATGAAAGAACTGATTGTGCCCCCACAGGTAGGGCGGGAGTCACAGTGGCTCTGGGAGCCCAGCCGGCATCAGCACACCTCGGCAAGGAAAGCTGCAGGGAAGGCTGTCCCGGGGCACAGCCCTCGGGCTGTCTGACATCTACACTCTCAGCAACAGAGCCCGTCCCGGGGCACACATTCAGGTCCTCAGGGCCTTTGCGAGGTGACAGCAGTGGCAGCACAGCTCCCACATGTCCCTCAGTGTCCCATACCCAGACCAGGTGCAGCCTGCCCAGCACAGGGAGTGTGGCAGGGACACCAGCGTGGTTTCACAGCCTGCAGCAGCAGTGCCAGGGGAAGCAGCCCACCCCAGTCCCCAGCACCGTGGAGGGTCTGAACCAGTCCTGAATCCCCCTGAGGCACAGGAGGCCCCTCTCCCTGCTCAATACCAGGTCTGTGTCTCACAAGCTTTGCTTGGAATAGACAGAGACAGCCTTTTCCAGCCCCACGCGGCCGCTCGCGCCGCCCCGGCCCTGAATGGCTGCCTTTATGTGGGAGCTGCTGTCACGAGCCACACTTTGGCAACCGCAAACAGCAGCAAATAGCAGAGGGGTTTGTGTTTCCGAGCTGGCTGCAGCACCCTGGCTGACGTGGGCACGGCTGACAGGGGCATGGCTGACGCAGGTACAGCTTCCGTCACACCCGGCCCCCAGCCCAGCCACACAATGGCACCTTGTTCCCTCCCAGGGAACACAGGAGCTGCTGCGGCCACCCCTCTCCTCTCCTCTCCTCCAGGCAGATGAGGTGCAGGACCCCCACCGGGTTTGGCCATGGGACCCCCTCGTACGTACGCTTCCCGCCGCTCCGCAGCAGGTTGCCAAGGCTGATGGAGGCAGCGCCGAGCAGCTCGTTCCTCAGGGTATGGCAGATCCACACCTTCAGGTCCAGGTGGCTCTGAGCTGTGACATTCCTGCAGAGACCAGAGAAGGGAGCTGTCACCGTGGCCTCGTGCCTGCTCCATGCTTGGGCAGTGGGCAGTGCCAGCTTCAGGGAGAAGAGGGAGGTGGGCAAGGCCATGGGGCAACAGGAGACCCCCCTTCCTGCTGCCCTCCCAGGCTGGCTGTCCCTGACAGCATCATCATCCAGGGGGAAAAGCTCTGTGACAACTGAGTGTCCCCAGCCAACAGCCCAGCAGAGCACAGGGAGCCAGCCCTGGCACCAGCTCCACACCAGGGGGTCACACGCACTCACAGGGTGAGGATCTCATTCCACAGCAGCTCGGAGATGCCCATCTGCTTCCCCGTCTTCTTGGTCTCACTGGGCAGCCCGTCTCCAGCCACCTCCACGTAGCAGTTCATGCGTGCCGGGCGGCTCTGGGCCTTGGGCTTCACGGACACCACTGGGCAGGGACAGCCATGGGGTCAGGGGGAGCCCCCGGCCCTGCCCTCACCCCCCACCCCGGCCCTGCCAGCTCAGGGGTCAGGACTCACCACAGCATTGGGAGAGGGGGAGCAGGAAGCAATGGCTGTCACCAGCCTGATCACTGCCTGGCCCCATCTTCAACCCTCCCCAGGGCTGCAGGGGAGTCACTATCCCCACAGACCCCTCCGTGCCCCAGGGCACAGGAGCACGGTGGCGGCAAGGCAGTGGGGGCACCCCCGGGCCAGCAGTGCCGGGCAGAGGGGCAGAGCCAGGGACAGCTCCGGGGGGATGAGGCTCTGAGGGCCGCGGCTCCGGTGCTGGGAGCCATCTCGCGGCCACGGGAGCACCGGCACAGCCCTGGCAGGGCCACGAAGCCACGTCCCCACGGCAGCCGGGTGGGGAAGCAGCCGAGCCCAGCCCAGCCCAGCCCAACCCACAGGGAAGTGCCGGCCCCCCCAGCCCCTGCTTCCCCTGGGAAGGGCTCCCAGCCCGGGGTGCAGCAGAGCACACACAGCCCCCATTCCCAGCGGAGGCAATGCCAGTGAGGCAGCGGGACCCACCTTTCACGGAGAGCGGGGACTTCTCGCAGGGTGGCCCATCCCTGGCCCTGCTGGAGCCGGCAGCGGCCATGGCATCACCCCCCGCTGGAAGCACAGAAAGGAGACACCTCAGCGCTGGGCCGAGGGAGCCGGAGCTGCACTGGGTCCCAGCCCAGGGCCCAAACGCAGCCTGGGTGCCACTGAGAGTGACCCACAGGGCAGGAGACTGGGCAAGGGATGGGCAACACCTGGGAAACACAGGCTCCCTCTCATTCCTGATAAACCAGCCCTGCAGCATAGGCAACACTGCGTCCTTGGGAGAGAAACCCCCTTTGGGACAGTAACCCCCTTCAATGGCACTGCCACAAGCTGGGCAGTGTCAGCCCTCCAGACACCCTGTCTGAGCACTGCATCTCCCCTGACCCAAAGACCAGTGCTGATCAGGCGACAGAGCAGGCACCAAAGCCTTGCCCCACAGACAGCACCTCACAAGCAGCCCACGTGTTGCCACACATGGGATCCCTCAGAAGGGACATGGCAGTGGCACTGGCAGGACAGAGCAAGGTCCTGTCACAGCACAGGGAAATGGCTACATCCCTCAAGGGCAGCCGTGGTCTCATCCTGGAATCCCATAGAATCATTAAGGTTGGAAAAGACCTCCAGGATCATTGAGTCCAACCTGTATCCGATCCCCACCTTGTCACCCAGCCCAGAGCACTGAGTGCCACGTCCAGTCATTCCCTGGACACCTCCAGTGATGGGGACTCCACCACCTCCTTGGGCAGCCTCTTCCAATGCCTGACAATCCTTTCTAGGAAGAAATTCCTCCTGAAATCCTAGAGGAAAACCCATCCTGTCTACTCTAAACTATGGCAGAGGGGCCTGGGGCTGCAGCTGCTGTGGGCACGGGGCAGGCCCAGCTGCACACCCAGAGCTCCCAGCCCCCCAGTACTCTCACCATTTCCTCCCTCCCCGGTGTCATGTCCCTGTCATGGCATTCCCTCTGCCCCTCCTGCTGCACCTTCCCCTCCGTGTCACCCCCAGGCAGGAAGGACACGTGCTGTGACACCGGGGAGGGTGGCAGGACACAAGGCCAGGCCTCTGCCGAAACCACGGACCACAGAGCGGAGGGTGAGGTCACACATCACATAGGAGCATGAGGTGCTGGGACCACAAGTCAGCCCTGGGCTCACTGCCTCCTCCTCCCACCATTCCAGGAGGAGCTGGAGAGGACAGAGGTCAAAGTCACAGCCCAGAGACCCAACACAGCAGGGCAGATGGGGGTATTCGCTGCCCACCTGGGCAGAGCAAAGAGAAGCCTCAACTCTGTCACCCTGGGCAGCAGTGAGCACTCAGCAGGGTCAAACTCAACCTCCTCCCATGACACTAAAGCCAAGAGTTCCCCCTCTGCCTGGCCACAACCAGGGTACCTCCAACCTCTCCTCTGATCAGGGGAAGCAGAAAAAGGAGAGCAGCATCTCCAACAGCTCCAGCCCCTCTCTCTTTGTTGTAGTTTCCTCCCTGCCCTGTCCCCACACCCTCACCAGACTATAGGGAGCTCCATCCCATGGGCAGGTTCCCAGTGAAATCCTCTCTCCCAGGATCTCCCCTCTCCATGCCAGCTCTGTGTGACCCCCCAAGCACAGCAAACCTGCCCAGCACCCCAGAGCCTGGCTGTGCCTCATGCAGCCCCCAGCTCTGCCTGGGAATCCTCCTTTTGCACGGCTGGCCGCTGTCTCCGCTCCATTCCAAGCACCCGACCAGCAGCTGCTCACTGGGGAGAGGTCACTCACCACGCTCATTGACTCGCTGTTACACAGTTACACTCCATTTCTCTCGGCCACAGAGCACCCCGACCTGCCCTGAGGATACTGGATATGGCTCATCCTCATGACTACTGTGACTCCTCAGCTCCGCAATCACAAGATTCCAGTGGTGCCATTACTATGGCACAGGGAGCAGCTGGGCACTGCCCCTGCTATGCCAGCCCGTGCCCAGCCCTGTCTCGTCCGGGACACATCCATCCCTTTTTCTTTCAAATCCTGCCTGTTTTCCCCATTTTCTCTTTTCCCGATTCCACATCGTTTCACTGTCGCTGGCTCTGACATCCTCGGCCACGTCAAACCGGCCCCGGCCCCCAGAGCCCCGCGGTGAGCCGTTCCCCAGGCACAGCTTTGCTCTCCCCCGGCCCTTCCCCGCTCCCGCACACCCCGCGGTCCCCTCGGGATCCCGCTTGGGAGGCCGAGGCCTCTTCCCTCCCCGGGGTTTCCGTGTCTGACAGCCCGGCCCGGCCTCCCGGGGACGCAGCCGCTGCTGCCACTTCCCGCTTACACGGGGTCACCCGCGGGGCTGCCCCGGGAGCGAACGCCGCGACCCGCCCCGGGACCGGCCGGTGCCGCTCCGCACAGAACCGGGCCAGGCCTGCGGACACCGCGAAGGGAGGCGGGGCCGGGCAGTCCCCGCCGAGGCCCCGGGGCGGTACCGGCATAGGCCGGGCAGAGCCCGGGGATCCCGGCAGGCCCTGCCCGCCGGCCGGACGGGAGCGCCCTGGTACCGGGCCGGCTGTGCCGTACCGGGAAGGGAAGGGAAGCCCGGCCCGGCCCAACACAAAGCAACCCAATCCACCCGGCCCGGCCCGGCCCGGCCCCTCCCATTCCCTCCCCACCCCAACCCTCCCGTCCCGGCCCGGCCCGGCCCATCCCAGTCCATCCCATCCCATCCCATCCCATCCCATCCCGTCCCGTCCCGTCTCGTTACCGGCAGCCGCTCCGCTCCCGCTCCCCGGCTCCGGTCATGTGACCCCGTCCCGTCACGTGATCACACCTCCCGGAAGCGCTCCCGCGGCCCCGCCGCCGCTCCCGCCTTGCCCTGCCCGGACCGCAACTCCCGGCGTGCCCCGCGCCCAGCAACTCCCGGCGTGCCCCGCGCGGACGGTGTCCCGGCAGGGCCATGGGGGGCGCGGACATGGCGCGTGTGCCGCACGTCGTGGCCGATACGGGCGCGTTCCTGAGCGCGGCCCCGCTGCAGGTACCGGGGGACACCGCGGGACAGGCGGGGGGGCGCGGGGGGACACCGGGGCTGGACCGATGTGACGGCGCTCTCGCAGGACATCGCGGACGCGCTGTACACCGTGCCCGAGGTGCTCGCCGAGATCCGTGACCGCCCCACGCGCCGCCGCCTCGCCGCGCTGCCCTGCGAGCTGCGGGTCCGCCGCCCGCGGCCCGACCTTCTGCGCCTCGGTGAGTACGGGGGTGCCGGGACCCACTGTGGGGCCACTGGGACCTGCCCCGGGGGTACCGGGACCTGCCCCAGCCCCGCCCGGCTCCGACGGCCCCTCCGCCCCCCGCAGTGACCGACTTCTCTAAGAAGACCGGGGACTACCCGAGCCTCTCGGCCGCCGACCTGCAGGTGCTCGCCCTCACGTGCCAGCTCCAGGCCGAGACCGACGGCCCCGGCAGGGTCCGCTGGGAGCCGCAGGACAAGGTACGACCCGCCCGGGGACGGGGCTCCGGCTCCACCGCCCCCGCCCACCCCGCTGTGCCCCCCAGGTGCGGCTCAGCTCCACCCCGCGGCACCCCGAGGCCCCCCTGCACCTCGCCGGCTTCCACCTGCCCGCCAAGGTAGGGAGGGGAGGGACGGGAGGGGGAGGGAGTGCAGCCCCCCGGAGCCCCGGGTGGGTGAGGGACCCCGCGCTCTGCCCCCCCAGCACAGACCCCCGGGGAAGGGGCAGCGGCAGCCCAGCCCAGAGCACGGCCCGGTCCCGGCAGACAGCGACCAGTTCAGCTCCTTCCTGTACTGGCGGCCACCCCTGCCCAGCATCGAGGAGGAGCTGCAGGAGCTGCTGGTGAGACCCGGGGCCCTTGCCTCTCCCTGGCTCCCCCTTTTCTGGCTGTTCCCGACCCCCCTGTGCCATCCTGTCTCGTGCCCCCAGAGCACCCAGGCCATCTCCCTCTGCCCCGAGAAGCCCCAGAGCCTCGGGGATGGGGCCAGCACTGGTGAGGAGGAGGATGAGGAGGAGAGCGATGAAGAGGGCTGGATAACACCCAGCAACCTGAAGCAGGCCCAGCAGGACGCGGGGCACTGCGACACAGACCCCGCCGGGGTCCAGGTTGGCTGTGTCACCACGGACTTCGCCATGCAGGTGGGGCTGGGCTGGGGCAGGGCGGTTGGGCTGGCACGGGTGGCTGTGGGGCCACGTTCAGGCCTCAGGGCTGGTTCCACCAGCCGAGGCAGGGACGAGTCCTTGGACAGGGTGGGAGTAGCTCTGTGATGGCTCCTCGTGTCAAAGCCAGCTGGTTCCCTCCGTCCCAGAGGTCTCTGTGTCACTCCTGTCAGGGTCTCTGCCATGGGCCTCTCCCTGCCGGGCTGGCAGGCCCTGGGTGACGCTCCCAGTCCCAGCTCAGTGTCCTGGTTTGTCCCTCCCCTTGCAGAACGTGCTGCTGCAGATGGGGCTTCACGTGCTGGCAGTGAATGGGAGGCTGATCCGCCAGGCCCGGAGCTACATCCTGCGCTGCCACGGCTGCTTCAGGTGCGGGAGTGTGGGGAGGGGGCTGGAGGGGTCCTGCTCCTGGACTGAGCCTGTGTTCCATGGCTCAGAGAACCCCCCCATCCCTGCCTTGCAGGACCACCTCAGACATGACCAAGGTTTTCTGTCCCCACTGTGGTAACAAGACCCTGAAGAAGGTTGCTGTGAGCGTCAGTGACGACGGGAGCCTCCACATGCATTTCTCCCGCAACCCTAAGGTGCTGAACCCCCGTGGGCTCAGGGTGAGTACCTGGACAGAATCATGGAATCACTGAGGTTGGAAAAGACCTCCAGGATCATCAAATCCAACCTGCGCCCAATCCTCACCTTGTCACCCAGCCCAGAGCACTGAGTGCCATGTCCAGTCGTTCCTTGAGCACCTCTAGGGATGGGGACTCCACTGCCTCCCTGTGTAGCCCCTTCCAGTGCCTGACCACTCTTTCCATGAAGAAATTCCTCCACTAGGCCCCCAGGGATGGGACTCCAGCCTGTGGCTGGCGGGCTGGAGGGAATCGGAGCAAAACTGTGAACATCCTCCAGGTGTTCCACTTGACCCTGGGGCTTTTGGGCTTCTCTGCTCAGTTCTCCAGAGGCCTGTCGTCCCCTCTGAGCCCCCATGACCCACAGTTGATCCCTTGTTTCCCGGCAGTACCCGCTGCCGGCGCCGCAGGGCGGGAAACACGCCAACAACCCGCACCTGGTGGAGGACCAGCGGTTCCCGCAGCAGCGGCTCTCCCGCAAGGCCCGGCAGAAAACCAACGTGTTCGACCCTGACTACCTGGCCGGGGTGTCCCCGTTCGCCGAGCACGACGTGCACAGCCGGGCCGCCAACCTGCACATCCGCGACACCGCGCTGGGCGCCGGCCGGCGCCGCCTCAACCCCAACGCCGTCCCCAGGAGGTTTGGGAAGAAGAGGTGAGGGACAGGATGTGGCCGCCACCTGCCCAGGTGTTGTGATGGCTCTTGGAGGGTGAGGCCTCTCCCAGACCTGGGAATGGGCCGGGCTGTTCCTTCCCTGCTTCGCTGGTGCCCAGAGCGGCTGCGACTCTTTGGTTCTGGGAGGTCCCCACCAGCATGGAGGTGGGCGAGTTGGTGCCTTCCCTGCTCAGCCCCAGGCAACAGCTGTGTCCTAATAAACACAAAACTCCGCAGCACCGTGGCTCAGTCTTGTTTCTGTCGCTCCTTGTGCCAGGGTGAGCCTTTCTCTGAGCCTTGAGAAGAGGGGAGGGAGGGAAGGAGGGAGGGAGAAGATTTCTCAGGGTGTTTTGTCCCATGGCCCCACAGTGGCATTAGCCAGGGGGGGATAATGAGCTCTAGAAAGACAAAAGCCAGTGGCAGGGGTTCGTGTTTCACTCTGGCATTGGGTGATGCCCAGGGCTGAGGGGGGAGGTGCTGGGGGAAAGCTTTGTGGATAAATCTGCTGGAATCTTTCACAGCCAAGCGTTCTGCCCAACTCTCGCTGCAGTTTCTTCTTATCCCTGCTGAAATTGTTCTAAATTATGTAATTCCTAATACCACCTGCAGCCCCTGGTCCTGGAGAAGTCATGGGTTGCAGAGTGGGAGCAGGAAGGTGGGACACAGCTGGGCCTGCCCAGACCCAGGTCATTCTTAGCGTGTTGGCACTAAGATGCAAATCAAGGGAACGAGGCAACACACCCCAAAATCCTGCTGGGGAGGTGGCAATTCCCGTCATCTTGGCTTTGGACTCCTGGCCTCACCTCTCTGGGGCATAACAGCCCCAACCACCCTGAGGGAGATTCTGCATCTCTCTGAGTCCCTCCACGATGGAATCCCGGATTATGGAAGCAATTCCCTTCGTTAAAATTTCCAGGCTGGGTTGGGCAGCCCCCCACCACAGCTCCACACCACAAAGTCAACAGAAAACACTGGGATGTGATTCCAAAGTGCCTTTTCTTACGCAACAGCTGCAGCAGGACACGGCTCCCGACCAGCACCAGATGGTTCCCAGCTGGACCATTCCACACTGGTGAGCAGAGCTTCCTCCCGGCAGAGGGAAGATGCCCTTGGAAAAACCACTACAAGACTTTACACAGCAAAATGAAAACTTTCATCGTTTTATTCTCGACTGCAGCTGTTTACAGAAATATAGTTGCGAGTATACAAATGTCCCAATAGAAGCAAAATATTTTTTTTTTTTTAATATTCAACAAGTTATCACAGGAGAGCTAAAAACATAGATGCAAATAAAATATCCCCTCATAGACAAACTGAAAACACCGGGAATCAGTGCTTGGAAAACCCCACCTACGAAAGCCATATACACAGAACTGCACGAAGGAGTATCTGGTGCTACTTTCACATTGCAGGACAGAGAAGAGGCAGCTCAGTGGTGGATGTTGCACCCAGAACACCTGGAACACCTGCAGAGAGGTGAGGAGGCCACCAGAGGTGCAGCCAAAAACAGAGGTTGGAGTCTGCTCAGAAGGGGTTGGAGTTTACTCAGCATCAGCTCAGATGGAAACAGTTCAAATCACCTTGTTTTATCCAGAATAAAAGAGCTTCAGGAATACTGCAGGCTGCTAAGGACACTGGAATGTGATCCCAGTTCTGCAACACTCAAAGAGCCACTTTCAAACAAACTTCCCTCCAGGCACCGTTACCCCAAACAGCTCCTTCCCAAGGACACTCAGGTCAGGCCATTCCCAGCTTCCAGCGGAGCAGCTCCAGAGGCCAAGACCAAGCCAAGGCCATTTACCTGTCACCTGAACACAGGACCCTTCCCTAATCCCAGGCCTGGAACAAAGCATGCAGCTGGAATGCCACCCAGTGGCTGCTGGGTAAGGGAGCCTTGGAACCTGAACCTCGGATTCCTCACCCCCTCCCCATCCAGGGAATGTTACCTGGCAATTTAATGAACTGTTAACAGCAAAAAGGAAAGGGCAGAGATAGGCCCTGTGAACTCCAAGAGAAGAAATAAGGACACCGGCTGGCAGTGTGGTGGAGGTGATCCGATGAACCCTGCGCCAGAACAACAATGCCTGATCCACCCCATGTCGAATTCCAGTAGAACATGCTGGATTTGGCATGAAAAGTCATGGTGGACACAACACACACCATTGATTTTATGATCTGGATTTTACAGCATAAAGTTGTGTCAGGGGAGGTTTAGGTTGGATATCAGGGAAAGGTTCTTCCCCCAGAGGGTGGTTGGGCACTGAACAGGCTCCTCAGGGCAGTGGTCACGACCCCAAGGCTGCCAGAGCTCAAGGAGCATTTGGACAATGCTCTCAGGACAGGGTGGGATTGTTGAGGTGTCCTGTGCAGGGCCAGGATTTGGACTGGATGATTCCTGTGGGTCTCTTCCAACTCAGCATATTCTATGATTCTTAGGGTTTAATTCCTCACACAAACTGTAAGGAATCAGCACAAGACAACAGGTTCCTCATGGCCAAAACCCAAGGGGAGCTTCACTGGCCTTCAGGGAGTTCTCTTGAAATTAACTGTTGCAGTAACAATTCAGATAAAAAAATACTTTTCAGGCTCCTGCCCCTATGGGAATAAAGAGGAATGGCAGAGGAAGCTTCTCCTCTCTGACCCAACCCAACCAGCTGAGCAACAGGGCCCCTCTGCTACACAACAAGGACCAACACACCTGACCAGTGTGAGTGCAGCTCCTCTGCAGCACAGCCACCACCATTCGCTGTCTGCATGAGCTGCTGGGAGACTGGGAATGGGAAAGGTCCCACAGGGACTCAAAGGAAGCCAGACAGGAGCTCAGGGATGCAGGAAGCCTGTGCTGCCACTGCCCATCCTCAGACAGGCCTCCACCTGCTTGTCTGTTCTACCCTAACCCACATCTGCAAGTATTAATAAAAAGATATAAAAATACAAAAGTGGCCACAGCTGTTCCCACCCACAGATTTCAGTGACATTCACAAGCAAAGCAAATTCTGGAGCCACGTTACCAACAGGGCCACACGTACAGGACTGAGAGGTGCTGAGACAGCTATTCATGAGTGACTACAAAAACCTCCTACTAAGGAAAAGGAATATTATTTCATGTTTATAAAAATGTAAATATAATAGTATTCTATGCATGTGTCTAGTTATTTATATATAATAGATATGACTCCTCTATATACATATATATAATCCTAGAATATACAGGCAGTGCATATTTACATTCCTATACAGAATGTGAGAGGAAAAGCCCCTCCTCCTGTGTAACCCCTCCGAGCCCCCACTCCACTAGAGAATTTTACAAGTTCCCTTTTACAGGAGTTTGCCCCCTGCTGTATTTTCCTTTGTATCTAAACACATTTATCCCGTTTCCAACCCTGACCCTCTTGCTCATCCCAGAGCAGTGGGCACAGACTCCCTGCTCAAGGCACCATGGGCATCACAACTGGCGTAACTGGGCTGAGCACCAACACAAAGGGCTCACAAATCTGCCCCAAAAGGCTAATTAAGCCCAAATTAAAACAACCTCTGAACAAACACAGCATCTCAGTGCTGTTTCCTTTTAGCTTCTAAAGAACAGAGCTGCTCTCAGTCCCCTGGACCACAAAACCCACTGACTCCCTGAAAATCAATTTTACACTAATGAGAAGTCACCAGTGATTAGTATTTCCTCTTTTCATCTTCCACCTACAGCTCAGAGCATGCCAAGCAATTCCCTTTCCTTGTTCCTCCTTCTCCCACTCAGTGCTCCCTGCACTCTTCTCCTGCCATGCCCCTGGAAAAGGAAACAAACAGTTGCCAAGCAGAGGCACGAGAAATCAGGAAAAAAAATCTGTTCAGACACGTTTTCCTTTTAAAAATTAGATCCTAAATCAAAATCTCAATAGAAACTTTAAAAAAATAAAGTTGCAACTTACCCAAATGCGGGGAATGTCCACTGATAGAGCTGCACAGACTTCCAGTAAAAAACCTGCCAATGTTTAACTGCTCAGGCCTTATTTTATCTTAAAACTACATGGGAAGCAACCACCCTGTCAGTGACTAGAGGTAATTATAATAAATGATTGGAGTTTCAATATCCACTTCAGAACTGCCAGCCTGGAATTGCTTCTTGAACTAGATTTATGTTTAAAGAAGAGCATTTGGCTCACTGAAAGATCAGGCAGTGAGGAGGCAATTAATAACAACTTGCTAAAAGTGGCCAAGAGGACGTGTGTGGACACGGGGCTGTGCCTGGCAGGTTCCTCTCTCTAAATCCTCACCTGTGCCCACAATGATACCCCCCCATGGATGCTGGATTTACAGAGACTAAAACCTCAGGAGCTTCCTTCTCAGCCAAAGGGACCAGACATGGTGTCAGCATTCCATGTGCTCCCAGAGAGCAGAGGCGGAAACACAGGGATCAAACAAAGCAGATTAAGCTTCACTGACCAATCTCAACTGCTTAATTACAGAAGTAAATGCTCAGGACTCTGGTAAAACACAGATCTGGCTCCTGTGACATCCTGCAGTCTTGCCCTTCAGCTCTTTTTTGGCTGATCCAACCCCTCCATCCTCTGGAACAGCTCCGAGCACACACCAAACGCTGAGCAACCTCTTCAGCCACAGACAAATACTTTTTGTAACCAAATCACATGTTCAAACTGTTGTACATTTAAACATTGACCTAAAATGAACAGGTAAATTTAACACGAGGAAAGGAGGTGTTTCCAGAAGGGAAAACTGGGATAGCACAGCCCTTGGTTGGTTTTGTACATCTTTTTCTCTTCACAAGCCATCTCAAACAAAAACCCCACAATTCAAACATACCCTTCCCTGGAGCTGTGGCAGTCCTGGGATGAGGTTCTCTTCTGGGCACCCATCCTGTTCCATGGAGAATTGGTCCCTGGTGACTTGGCACTGACCAGCACACGGATACACCCCTTCGGAACAACGAACAAACTGAAGCAGCACAGAGTGAATTGATTGTTCCTTCACTTCTCCTGTGTATGATGGCCCCAGGTGACACCCAACAGCTTGTCCTGGGAAATGGATCCTGCAAACACCATCAGTTCCTTTTCCTATAACTAGCTATGGACTTCCACGGCCCTCTGGAAGTTGTTTCAGTCCACAGTTCTCAGTCTGAGCCCCACACAGCACTTGGTCACTGCTGTAAGGCTGCTGCTTTCGTGTCATGAACCATTACAAGATGTTGTTAATATTTTGTCTTAGCAGGGGAAAAAAAAAAAAAAACAAATCCACAGAAAGAAAAAGTCTGGTTGGGGTTAAAGCAGCTCTGGACATGATGCAGCAGGGAATTTATTTTGTCATGATTAAAATTTTTGAAGTTTGAGCATAATTATAAATTAAGAGTTAAAACACAGAGGCGCTAATAATAAAATATTAAATAGGCAATGAGAGTGGAGAAAAGCTGAATGGCTCATTCTGAGGGAAACCCCAATATTTCATATTTTATATAATCCTAAATGCCTCTGGGTTTCCTTCCCAGACTGTGAGTGAGGGACACACCGAACACAGAGCGAAGCTTCTCATGGCCAGCTGGACCAACATTGCCTGATGGAATGGCGAGAGATGAACACGTTATTTATGTTGCAAAAAGTACTTAAATACTCAATAAAGACATAACAAACCCCACCCCACCCCACTGTTATCAGACGCCACGTTGTGGTAGAACATCAGACAAACTCACAAATTTACCACAAAAATGTGTGGCAAAAAGAATATTTTATATATATGTATATATATAAATTTTTTATATTTATGCCAATGTACTCACTCAGTACAAATAGCAAAATAGTTATACCATTTCCTAAATACAAAATATAGCTTTCCAAAAAAATGAAACACACATTAGATATAAACCATCCAAAACTTGAACGATTGAAAACTGTATTCAAAATTAAATGACCCAGAGCAGGTCTCTTTCTGAAAAGTTCCCTTCATATCGGCAAGAAGCCTTACTACTGAAAACGTAATTCAATGCCTCTCAATGAGAGAGAGAAAGAGAGAGACAGAAAGAGAAAGTGAACGTCGTGACAGACCCACAAACAGGGAAAATCCAGGGAAACCAACGAAAACTCTACACGGCTCAACTACGCACAGGAGTTAAGGGGAAAACACACAGTAAACAGACTCGAGGAACTTAAAAAAAAAACCACATTTACAGACTGTTCTTTTGTTATTTCAAATAACAAAAATGTAAAATGACGTGATACCAACTACACTCTACGAGGCGTTACGGCCGCCCGGGGAGTGGGAGGAGAACATGGATCTGAGCGAGGCTGTAGTGAGAGATCACAAACTATCCCGAGAGTTGAAGCACCCAAAAAATTCACATGCCTCACAATACACCTGCATGGTCTGGAGTGGGTTGTTTTTACATTCGGTAACATCAGTCAGTGATTTATTTCTGAATTAAACATGACCATCTAGAAACCAGACTTGGGGCTTGGTGGTAGAAAAAGGAAAAATCACTTCAGAACTGCAGTGAGCTCCATGTGCTACAAAGATGCAACAGCTCAGGATGAAGTGATGTTTTAAGAAGGCTTAAAAATGATGCAATTTGCCCCCTACTTGGAGTAAAGCCAAGCTGAAGATTTCCATCAGTCACAGCTGGAAAACAGCGGGTTAAGGGGGATTCCTGCGTTTAGAAGGTGGTGGGGAAATTGCTTCCTCCCTCCTTACTCCTTGACTATTTATCAAAGCTGCTACCGACTAAGCAATTTACTGCCAAGGATACCTAAAAGCTGCTTCTGAGCTTTAAAGCCAGTAGGATATTTATGTCTTTTCTTTAAAAACACAGTATGAAACTGAGGGAGAGAAGGAAAACCATGGAAAGAATGAAAGGGAGAAGGCTGGTTTGGGAACAGCTAATGAGACTTTACAGAGCTCTAACCCATCAGTCAGAGTGAGAGACACAGAGGAGTTTCTTCCTCAGCCAGAATGTTCTTTTCAAGCTGAAGGTGTTTTAGAGGAGAAAATTTTAAAAGCAATTGGAAGTTCCCCTTCATTTCTTCATTTTGCAGAGCAACCAAACCCTTGCTCTATGTACAGCTAAGAGATGTGGAAAACTGTTAATCCCATTCTCGGATGGGAATTGCCCACCACTGGTTATCTATAGCAACAATTCTCTGATTGGTTATACCAATATTTTCAATCAATGAATTGTGGAATTGGCTGTCCCACTCCATGTCAATTGTGAGATCCCATCACTTACTGACAGCTGAGTCACAGCTCATGTCAAAGGAAACTGCTGTTCCTGCTTCATGAGCTTTCCTAGGCAAAAGAGGGGATGTGAAGAAGGAAGAAGAGAGAAAAAGTAAACATGGTAACATGGATTACCTTCTAACAACAATAATAACTGACCAGATATGCTTTAAATTCAAAGAGCCCCCACAGTAATGAGGTTTAGGAACCTGGTAACAGCCCAATCCCATGCCCCAGTAACACAAAGCATAACTCCTCAGCATTATTGGCACTACAGAGCCCAAATGCCATGGCTGTGGCCCCAGGTCTGCCACTGGCCATGTGTGTGCTCTTTAGAGAGGGCCAGTTTTCCACAGAAGCAATCAGTTCCACGCAGCCAAATCCAGAGTCGGAAGGTCTGAGAGGATCTGGGAAATTGTCGCTTTTGTTCTTCACAGAATTTCTGCAGGAGAAAACAAGCAGAAAAGTCATGCACAGCTAACCACAGTCACCCAATTACTGCTGTGTAGTGCCTTCATCTTCAAAGTGCTCCTCACGAGCAGCAGCAAACTGGGGGCGAGTAGCAAGAGAAGGCTTTGTGGAGATCTTAAAGCCCCTTGCAGTACCCAAAGGGGGCTTCCAAAAGAGCTGTGGAGGGACTTTGGACAAGGGTCCAGAGTGACAGAGCAACTGGGAATGGCCTTAAGCTGAAGGCAGGCAGGGTTACATTAGTTATTAGGAAGAAATTGCTCCCTGTGAGGGAGGCCCTGGCACAGGTTGCCCAGAGAAGCTGTGGCTGCCCCATCCCTGGAAGTGTTCAAGGGCAGGTTGGACACGGCTTGGAGAAACCTGGTCTAGTGGAAGGTGTCCCTGCTCGTGGCAGAGGGTGGGACGAGACGGTCTGTAAAGTCCCTTCTAATTCAAACTGTAAAGTCCCTTCCAATCCATTCCATGATTCCATGATCAGAACATAGCAGGATCCTACAGCAGGATCACTCTCCTTCCATCCTTCTGCTTTTGCTTCTTTTTTTTTAAAAAAGAGTTCCTAACTCCATATACAAACCCCTTTTATTTAAAAAATGACATTTATTACTTAAGTGAAACTTGTGGGGGATTTAGGATGGAGGCACAGTTAACCAGGGCCAAGTTACACACCACAACCCACACTAGATTCCAGAGTCCTTACAGTTCTTGGTGCTCACTTGAAGTCGAAGCCTCTTCTCCCCCTCTGAAAAAGGCACCCTCTAAAAGCAGGATGTTTCCCAGTAACAGCTGATGGTGTCAGCATGTTTCTGGCACAGCCTCAGCCTGTGGCACACTCAGGACCTGCCATATTCCACTAAAACTTGTTTTCACACTATGTTATTATAACCTAGGGGCAAGTTTAGAACCTCAGACTTAAGGTGTTTGTTATTTACTCAGTAAGCTTTAAGTTTTTAATTGCAGTCACATTTCATAAGGCTTTGATGTGCCAAGCTGTCAGTGATCCACTCTCCTTCCTAACAAAATACCAGGCAGTGACAGCAGATGACAAAACATACGAGAAGTGAACAACAGGCCTGGCCTCAACTACCAGTTGCATACAAATTTTGACTTTAATATTGGTTTAATAACTTCATTCTGGTGTTAGAGTCTTAATTCAGCATCACTGGTGGTTTAGCTGACCTCTTAAAGCACAGTCATACACTCCAAGGTAAAAGTGTACTGTGCAAAAGCACAAGTGTGGCAGGACAGAACCCAGACACCCAACCTCATCACTTACTTGCCAGATTAGAAGGAGCCAGCCATGTTGTTCCCCTGGTTTTGCAAGGACACGAGCAGATCATCAATTTTCTCCATGTTCTGGTTGGGTGCCATCGCCGGCGGCAGCGGCGCCGGCTCCGAGATCTGCTGGGACAGGAGCGCCGGCACCGCCGCCTGCCCCTCGCCCTGGGGCTGCCCAGGCTGGCCCATGGCCATCAGCTCCTCTGGCAGTGGGGCTGGCCCCGAGGTGAGCAGCTGGCCACAGTCTGGGGGCAGGAAGGGAACACAGGAACATTTCAGTGAGGGTAAGTCCAAGCACACACCACGGCAGAGCTGCTACAACCTGGTGTAACCATCATCTACACCTCTCACTTCTGGGGCTCCACAGCTACCTAGAGATTCTCACAAAGAAAAGATCGACATCCCACAGAATTTGTCAGGGAAGCTAGATCCAGAGAGGGGACAGGGGAAATGCAGGTCTATACAGCTAAACACACTTTAACCAACATTTTTCTGGACTACAGAGCTTCCAAAATCCTTGTCTTCCTTCAGCAATGTCTGGACAAAGCCAACACACGTATTGTGGAAACCAAATTGAGCAAGAGAAATGCTCTCTTAAGAGAGCACAATCATTCCTAGATTAGGTATTAGGGAGCAATTCTTCCCTGTGAGGGTGGTGAGGCCCTGGCACAGGTTGCCCAGAGAAGCTGTGGCTGCCCCATCCCTGGAAGTG
>JAWWLV010000021.1:19986480-20035375 GCA_035041135.1 Platyrinchus mystaceus | reverse complement strand
TTGCCCAGAGAAGCTGTGGCTGCCCCATCCCTGGAAGTGTCCAAGGCCAGGCTGGATGGGGCTTGGAGCAACCTGGTCTAGTGGAGAGTGTTCCTGCCCATGGCAGGGGGGTGAAATGAGATAAAATTTTCAGTGCCCCTTCCCACCCAAACCATTCTATGATGTATGAGAATCTCTTCCCAATTGCAAGCTCAGCATGTGGCACCTGTCACTTACTGTTTTGGATACCAAACAGGAATATTCCTGATGTCTGCTGGGATGACGCAGGAGAATTCTGCAGCTGGTTGATGGCACCTCCTGCCGTGTTGTGGAACAAAGGGGCCTGTTGCTGGGGAGGAGAGGCAGTTCCTGGCAGTCCTGCCATGCTGTTCTGGGAGGGGTACATGGGAGACTGCTGCAGCTCCGACTGGCTCATGCTGTTCTGCAGGGCAGACATGGAAGCTGAGGAGATGAACAGGGTGACTTGTTGCTCTTGAGAACTGGGGGACCCTTGGACCAGCTGAATCTGGGGCGAGTTATGGAAGATGGTTGGCTGCTGTGCTTCGGCCTGGTTGGAGCCAGGATTTTGGAGAGAAGTCACTGGGGTCTGACTCTGGAATTGCATGGGCTGCTGCTCCTGGTTCATCGACGCCATATTCGTCTGTGGATGGAAAATGGACTGGCCTTGTTGCTCCTGGTTGGTAACTGGGTTTTGATTGGGATTGAAAATCATGTTCTGTTTTTGAGAGGCCATGGTACCCATTGCATTCTGATTGCTGAACATCATGTTCTGCTGCTGCTGCTGCTGCTGCTGTTCTTGTGCTGGAGGACTGCTCTGGATAGCAACGATTGAATGCTGAGGTTGGAAGATGGCTCCTTGTTGGTTCTGAGGGATGGAGCTGGACTGGATGGAGCCCAACGACACTTGAGACTGAAACAAACCCTGCTGAGCAGGCTGGGTCTGGGGCTGCTCCTGGGGAAGCATGGAACTCTGGATGTGAGATATCTGGGTCTGCTGCTGGAAAGAAGTCTGCTGTTCAGTGTTTGTTGCTGTCTGAAGAGAAGAAATGGAATTTGGGCTTGTAAAGAATGTCATCTGTTCTTCCTGAGTGGCAGGGTTGCTCATGGAACTCTGGGAGAGGAACATGTTGGCAGACTGCTGGTCTTGAGGAACCGAGGAGCTCTGCAAGACACCCATGGCATTCTGAGAGTGGAACATTGGGGGCTGCAGTTGGTCAGAGGAGTTAGTGTTGGTCTGGTTGTGGACAATGGAATTTGAGCTATGAAAAAGAGAGCCTTGTGTTTCCTGGGATATATTCTGAGTATCACCAATAGGATTCTGAGAGTGGAAAAGCTGAGCCTGTGAGTGTGGAGACTGCTGCATGAAGCTTCCCGACTGGATCGACATCATTTCCCCACCTTGCTGGAACAGGCCCCCCCCTTGCTGCTGAGTCCCACTCGCCTGGACACTCATCATGGTTTTGGTAGATGAGAAGAGATTAACCTGGGACTGGCTTTCCCCACTATGCTGCATCTGAACCATGGTTTGAAACACAGAGCTCTGCATCTGCTTATTCTGCCCTGAAGCCTCTTCTCCATCTGCAGAATTGGATGCCTGGAACATGGCAGGGCCGTTGTTGGAGACCTGCTGCTGAGCAGGGGCGGCCGCCTCGCTCCCCGAGACACCGGGGGACGAGGAGAATAATTCACACTGCATTTGCATGTCTTCATTAGTTGATAACCCACTCATCATGTGAGAAGCCTGCTGGTACACCGGGGACTGCTGCAGGGCTCCGTTCCCTGACGTTGTGGAGGAGAACAGATCCGACTGCATCGGTGTGGCCGCCGGGCACATGTTCTGCTGGATCCCGATCACCATCGCCGCCGACGTCTCCATCGCCTGCTGCTGCTGCTGCTGCTGCTGCTGCTGGGGGTTGGACAGGGAGTTCTCGGGCTGAGAATGAACGTTCTCAGCTCGCCCAGGCAAAAGGTTCTCTGCTCTGGAATGGACAGCTGTGTCTGAGGAGGAAAATATCCCAGGATTTACACTATTCTGTATCTGGCTGACCTGCTGAAAGATATCTGCGTTCAGCTGATCTTGGACATCCTCACTGCTGTCTGAACCAGAGAACAGAACGGAAGATAACTGCTGCTGAGCTTCCAAAACCTGCTGCACCAAGTCAACGTTCCTATTGCTGCCAGTGGCAGTGTTGGTTGGAAAATTCCCAGCCTGGAGCTGCTGTATCGTGTTCTGTAACTGACTCACGCCGCTGGCTGACGAGAAGATACTCGATGAAATTTGCTGCTGCAAGGCCTGTGCTGGCTCTGAGAGTGTGGACTGTTGTTGTTGTGATGCATCAGTCAACTGTGACAGAGTCACTACTGTGCCATCCGACTGCAGCACTTCCCTGGTCTGGGAATCCCTCGTTTGGAACTGGGCAGCCTGCTGCAGTAACGCATCACTGTTCTGCAGCTGCCCTGGAGTGGACACTGCTGAGAAGCTGCCAGGCTGGGAAATGTCCTGGGTCTGGATCGTGGTCAGGGGCTCTGGGTTGTACACCTTGGGCTGGATTTGCTGCTGGTTTTCACTTTCAGAAGGTAAATGGGAAGCAGAAGTTGATATGCCAGACATGCTGTTATCCAATGTTTGTTGAGTTGGTCCAACCACATTTGAAGCCTGAAAAGAGCAAGACATTGGGCAATTTATAAATTTAGTTGGGTAATGCTGATAAAATTTCCCCCAATCCCTTATGTCCAGGGAAGATCAGAGGGAAATGTGATGGCTGTGTATCTCTCCAGGCATACCCAAACCAGCAAGCAAATGATTACCAGTGGAAATGCTACTTCAAGCATGGAGTTAAGGCACAATTTAATGAAAGCAATGCTAGGAACTGATTAAAAGAATATTCTTACAGTACTTTAATAGTTCTGTGCCACAGCACAAAAAGCATCATCACAGAATCACTATCCAAGTCTGGGTGCAGGAGCCAGGTGAGTTATCTAAGGAAATCGTCTGTTGTTTTACTCCTGCTCTGTGACCATGTTTTGCCCAGACTGATCCTGGACACGGCATTTTCCTTGTCTATTACTCTCCTCCACTATTAAAGCATGGACCAAGGGGTGGATGTAACTGAGACTCTCAAAGCTGCTGTTCTCAGCCCCCCACCAAACTCACCTGGAACGTGGGGGGAGAGTGTTTTTCTGCACTTACTTCCATTGGAGCCACATCTTCGTTCTTAATCATACTGCTTGGCATGAGTGGAGTTATCAAGGCACTAGGAAGAATGTTCACCTTCTCCAGGTTACAGCCTGTGGCCTTCACTGCTGCAGCCACAAATACAATGCATTAGATCACTTCAGTATTATTTTTAATCTCACGTAATCACTGAACGGTTTGGGTTGGAAGGGACCTTAGAGGCATCCAGTTCCAAACCCCTGCCACAGGCAAGGACACCTTCCACTAGATAAGGCTGCTCCAACCCAAACACTTCCAATAATTTTTTCTGGTCCACATAAAAAAATTACATAAGATATCCCAGATCTTTGCTGTAAAGAAATTAACCTTCCTGATTTCAAATATTGCTGAAACTGAGCTTAAACGAAATTGAGCTTAAACGAAAACCAACAGGAAAGCCTGTAAAAACCATCATTCCATAAGTCCTTTTAAGTAAATTAGAGCATTAGTCCTCAACGTAAAGCAACAGATCTCCATGCTTTAACCCCATTTAAACCTTACAATAAGGTGGCATATGTATATGAAGTGCATATTTCTGCATATGTATATGAAGTGGGGAAGGACGGAGCAGAGATAAAGCATGGAAAGTAAAGCACAGGAAACTGTCTGACCTCTGGTTCATGATCAACCTGAAGCAGAACAGGGACAGGAATGAACTGTCACAAAAGAGATGGTAGCAGAAACCCACATGAGAAGGTAAACTCAGATTTATTGCATAAATTAGATGAGGATATGAAAGAACAGAAATAGCACGTTATGTTCTGAGGAACAGCAGCTGTTCTGTAGCAGTTGGGCTCTTCCCTTGGTGAAGCCTCCACACCAAATAAGATGGATGTCAGGCTTACCCTGTACATTAGTTATTATTTTCCTCATCTTTTCAAATCTGGCTCCTAGAAATCTTACCGTCCTTTTAGCAGCTTGTTTCATTGCCCTACATATTTTTGCATATTTCTCCTCCAAGTATTTTCTGCAGGTTTAAACTCATCAGATCTTGTATTACCCTCCCTAACAAGTTGTAAAGTCAACTTGTAAATCCATCCCTGCCAAGACCAAGCTCTTAACTTCAAACACGAGCTCTGTGGGTCTCACCTGCAGCCATGGATTCCTATCACACCTGGGATCACACTGCTCACCTTCAACCTGCTTTTCCAGAGCAGGCTGTGGAAATTTCCAGTCATCTTTGTGCACCACTGGAGTCTTAACAGGCAACTAAGAGACATTTCCTTCCTCTATTTCAGTACTAGAAGGATCAATTCACACTTTAAAAAAATTGGTAAACCTAAAACTTGTTCCCTTAGAAGGAAACGACAAACTTTGCATGGACAGAACGGTCAGGAAACGGTCCCTCACTGAAGGGAGTAAGTTAAAATTCCAAGAATTAACGTTTTTAACTAGACCCACTGAAAGCAGTTATTAAACCTATAAAATACAGCTTCTGAAAGACACCAAGTTGCCACATTTTTGTTTTTCAGTGCTCAGTCCTTCCCCACTACTACATTTAAGCGTGGTTTTGCCTAAATTAACACTACACAGTTTCTAAATCTTTTGTATTAACTGCCATCCTAGGCTTCTTTTTAGCTCTTCACTTGCAAACATATTAAATAAAGATTAGACTGCAGGGCCTGAGGCATGAAAAATGGGGAAAAAAATTCAGTATTATTTTTTGCAAAGTTTTTGTTCTATATTCACTCATATTAATTAAAACATACTTAAAAGAATACTGTTATAAAGTAAAATATTCAGAATCAGAGAACAAACCTCCCCTGTTTGAACAGGGCCAGATTTTATAAGCACAGACTTATCACAGGATGTCTGATTCATTGCTCCAAATTTGGGTAAGAATTTAGAGTTAAATTATTAACAACACTGATAAGAATCAATTTAGTACCTTTTATAGCCTCTTCAAAAGAACAATGTTGGGCTGGGCTGGAGATTTCCTTCTTCACATTAACATTCAGAGTCCCAGCTGCTGAGACAAAACACATTGAGAACTTCCTATGTTAAATCAGCAAACATGCCAAAACCAAACAAAGCAAACCAAAACAGCTACTTATAGCTTAAAAAAATTCAGGTTCTTTGAAACCCACAAACCTTCGCCCTGTGTATTGTGATATAGATAGATAAATAAACAAGAATACGTGAGGTGGGCAAACTGCAGCTTTCCTCAAGATAAAGCTTGGTGGGATTTCTTGGTTTATTTGGTGCACTGTATGGAATATGTCTATTTTTTTTCCTGCTCAACTTCATTCTGATCCTTAAACTAGAAACGGATGCTGCTGTATATGAACAGCTGTCTCCAGGCAGCTGGAATCTGAGGTATTTACCACATAAATGAGAAAAGTAAAGCCTTCAGATTTTATTATTAACAGAGCAAACCTCCCATGAAGAGAAGTTTGGAAAGATCCACGTTACTTAACATTCCTGTGTGTCACACACCTGGATCTGGAGTGTAGGTAAAGGGCTGCACGTCGTGAGATCTCCCAGCATTGGTCACCACGTATATTCCCACAGAAACAGCTGAGGTTATTTGCTGGTCGTGATATGGTGGCACCTTCACAATAAGGTGATTCTGCAAGGCAAACATCATTGAAAAAACAAAAATCACATTTTATTATTATTGACCTTAATTGTATTTACTCACATCAAAAGAGAGAAATAGACTGATAAACCACCATAAAAAACAAAGGCACTGGGGGAAATGCATGTGTGGGATCCTGCCTTTGGAGGTAGGATCAGGATGGCCCTTGTTTGACATCTGCATTTAATAATTCTCCAATTTCAGCCCAACAGACCATAACGACTGCTGTCTTTAGTTGTGTCAATAAATAAATAAATATTAAATAAATATTCTGTAAAACATTTCACAGTGGAACAGAAATTCAGTCAGGTACAACGAGTCTGGGGTACAAACAATCTATTACCACTCAGTAGTAACTCAATGTGTCCTTAGGAAAACTGCTGGGAAAACCGAATTAGGCATTTTATTTTAATTCTATTGTATGTCAGGGCAAAGACCAGCTCACCAAACTGTGGTACCCAACTTCTCAATGAGAAAGGGAACAACTATACTTGTGTAAACCAAAAATTATATTCTGCCAGACTCACTGTAGAACTTACGTGAAGAAAAAGAATATTATTTCTAGAAATGCACAGCAAGAGGGAAAGCCTTTATTGATTTTTCTCTGGAAACAGTCAGAGTGTTTTGTAATTAAAAATATTATAATAATAATAGCAATAGTAGCAACAATAACAATAGTAATAACAATAGTAGTAGTAGTAATAATCATCATCATCATCATAATAATAATAATAGAGGAGTACCTGATGAAATAATTCCATGTCTATTTCAGCTTCTGCCTTCCAAGAATTCTCATCTAAATGAAAATTAAAAAGCAGAATTTATTGCACATGCCATAGAGCAATTTATTTTCGTGCCTTTGATTCTGCTTCTCAGTTTGCTCTCCACGACTGAGCTTTACCACGCAATGAAACCCCAACCCCACGCTCTCCTCAGCACCCCAAGCCAGCACTGCTTTCACACTAACCAGAAACATTCTCTTGGAAAATCACTTTTGTTCCCTTTAGGAAGTTCTTGCCAATCAGAAAAACTTCCTCTTCACCCTTCACTGAACAGCTGTGGAGACTTTTCTTTAGGATCTCTGGAACTCCTGCTGGTTGAGCTGCAAGGGAAAAATAGTTTGAAATCAAGAAAATATCAACATCCAAAAAACCCCACTTTTACCTACAGGGTTATCAAGAAGAGAACAAAACAACTCCTGATCTTCCTCCTTCACTACATCATCCATGACAAACTCTTCAGAAGATAACCATTTCTATTATTTCCTCACAAAAATCACACTTAGGTCAATTATTCGCTAATAATATTTTTCTTTTCCACCTGTCTTTATTAAATCTTCTAAATGAAACTTTCAGTGTTGGAGCCAAAGCCCAACAAGTGCTCAGAAGAGAATGTGTAATTCTCTGGCATAGACAGAGATTAACTAAGGCCTCAGCCCTTGGCCACACCTGAAGCTCCCCTGCAAATTCAGCCTTAAGGTCATAAAAAACCTTAGTTTTTTACAAACCTTATTTTGTTCTGCTCTGCAAAAGGGCAGAAGGGGTAATTGCCCTATTACCTGGGGGGTTTTACACTTGGGTTTTTTTTACATGACATACATTTTCTGGCTGGTGAAAGAACCCAGGGCTTGGGGCAATCTGGTCTAGTGGAAGGTGACCCTGTCCATGGCAGGGGGTGGAACTGGATGAGCTTTAAGGTCCCTTCCAAATCCTTGCAAGAGTCCCATCCCTTCAGTTGGGGATTTTAGCAATTTATATCCAATAAATAAGCAAAGAGGATGTGGTTTACAGACACACATCACTGGACAGCTCTGTGTCAGCGACTCAGATGACAATTTATGTAACACTTATCACCAACTATCTTTGCTGCAAACCATTCCTGTTCTTCTGAAAGCCTTAATCACATAAGACCACATGTGTTAAACAAGCACTACAGAATATTTAAACAGACATATATTTTAAAATAATGTGCTTTGACATACTTATTATAAAATAACTGCAGTTTCTAACAAAGGTTCCCCAGCCCCCTTTCCCTCTCCTCATAAATCCCCAGGCACACACTCGTGCTCTGCACTTGCATGGCCCACTTTGAGCATTTAATAAAAATATTCTCTGGGCTTACTACATGGCACAACATACATCCTGTACCACTCCAAGTTATTTAATGACCTTTCAGAAAGGATTTCTCTACAACTCTCGCAGAGGGTTCCCAGGCAACCGTTACGCAACGACTGAATATGCTCAAGGCACATGAAAAGAGTAACTGGATTTAGGTTTGCTAACAAGTTAACAAAGCCTATTTAAAACACAGGCCTTAAATAAAGAGCCTGCAGCTACTTAACGCCTTTTCTGTGGTTTCAGGAACATTATTAGTTATGAAACACAACATAAATGGACTCTGATGAGGGAAAATGCAAACCTTGTTGAGAAGGTACAGCACACATCTGTAGTGAGGTGTATGCAGCAAATAAATCCAGAGCAATGTGCTTGAGGAGATGATTTATATGAACAAATAACTTAATAAACAACAATATTTTATGCCATTTTGAACAGCCAGTACATACATGCCAGCACTACTGGGTTGGCCAAGGTCTACTGCAAGTCACCATAACTTCAGCATAAGCTACAACAGAAGCACAGAATCCTGGAAAGAGTCTCAGGACTTCCCCTCTCAACCCTCACACCATGATCAGCACTACCCACATATTCCCCAAAGACACAAGTCTGACCAGAGTATTTTGCTCCTTTGTTTTAGACTTCCAGCATATAAAATTCCTGGGCAAAGCCTTAGCAACTTACACAATTGAGAAGACTTTCTTAGCAAGCGGCCAAACTCCAGCTTGCCAAAAACGAAACCAATTTACTGCATCAAACACAGCTTTTTTCAGCTAAACAGCCTATTTTAAAATCAGTCTCTAAATGTTTCACCTCAGACTTACAGCTTCTGCTCACAACAGTAAGGTTTGGACTGTTTAAGAAAATGGCAGGGAGGAAATGGAACGAGATGAGCTTTAAGATCCCTTCGAACCTAAACCGCTCCAGGGTTCTGTGATTCCCTTTTCCTCATTGGTCAGTGGAACCTCCCCAGCCAAGGCAGCCAGCTGTGCTTGTGCTAAACAGAGCATTTTAATAAAGAGCTATAAAAAGTTTTGTTCTTGCACTGAACCAGAACAGATTCAGACTCTGGCCCATCCAAGGACCACTCAGAAAGCCAGGCCCGCTGACTTACTGCAAGCCTTTTCTAGCACTGAAAGCTGATGGATGAATGTGACATTATAGAAGAGATTAAAGGTTGTATCAAGAAGTCACTATTTGAAGCAACCATGATAAAAACTGTGAAATTTTAAGAAGCAAAAATTCATTTCACTGAAGAGCATAAATGTGTAACTATTTTTAAATAGTGGTCAACAATTTTAACTAATACTCCACCCCAAATAAAAATCAATGTACATAATCTTAGCAATTCTGAAATATCACTGATTAACATGGGGTGTTTTTTTTCCCCAAGGCATAAAATCACAGAACCATTTAGATTGGAAAAGAGCCCAAAGACCAAGTCCAACCTGTGCCCGATCCCCACCTTGTCACGCAGCCCAAGGCACTGAGTGCCGCATCCAGTCACTCCTTGGACACCTCCAGGGATGGAGACTCCACCACTACCCTGGGCAGCCCCTTCCGGTGCCTGACCACCCTTTCTGTGAAGAAATCACACTAAACCCCAGACTCCTCTAAAATCATCGTTTTGGTTTGATACTCACTGCACAGAATGGGGGAAGAAGGCGTCTGCAGGGTCAGGGTGGAGCCGTCCTTGCGCGTGATGTTGACGCGAAAGACCAGCCGGGCGCGTGTGCTCTTCTTCTTGGACCCGGCAATCCCTATCCTGGCTTCAACATCAGCATTCCTCAGCTTCAGGATTCCCACACAATCAACCCTAACAACACAGAAGAGTACAGAGTTTAATAGTTTAGTAAGCTCAGTATCTTAAATAATCTTTCAAGGAGTTCCATAAGCCACCAAGTCAAGTCTTGAGGTAATTACTGAAATGTTATTAGATTATTTTTATTTACATGAAATCTCCTGTGACCTTTCTCATTTTTCAATTCAACCCTGCATAATCTGGATGATGAATCATGGGAGAACAGCATATGAAAGCATGAATAAAATAGAAAATGCAATGTAATTCTGGTAAGCATTCAATTTAGAATCACAGCTCTTCATTCTTCCATCCCTAGGGCGTGATCTGGATTTGTAGGATTATTGCTACAAAATATTCTGCATTCACTTAAAGACAGCAGGAGTAGAAGAAAACTTACTGTAGTCACTATTTTTTACGTTCAGTGGGGCTTGGAAGTGACAGATACGTCCTACCATAAGTGTGGTCCTAGGGGAGACGTACAGGGCCAGGTGAGAGAGATGCAGTGCTGGCTTTCAGAGACAAATGCTCCATGGAAAATTATTAGCAAAAAAACAGGAAAAAAAAAAAAAAAAAACAAAAAAAAAACCACAAAAAAACCCCACAGAAACACAGCCTGATGTTTTGAAAAGAAAAATATTGTAATGTAAACAGGATTTTGGGCTCTGTGCAAAAAGTACGGGGACCACTTGATATCTGACTACAAAAAAATTTCAAGCAAGAGCAGAGAGGAGGGGCCTCACTCAGTGCCCAGTGTGTGCCAAGATGGTCACACTTTAACTACCAACTCATCCAACAGAAAAAGGAAACCTGCTCCCAAACCCAAGCTCATAAAAACGAAAATACTTATAAAAAAAGCTACTCACGCCAGTGTCATGTTGTTGCTTGGGTCCAGCCCGACCTCGATGACCGTGGTCCCCTCTATATCCACCTCCTTGCAGGGGGTGGTGTTTCTCCCAGTGACTCTGCAGGCCTGGTAGAACCCGTGCGGCTTCACGCGCCCGGAGTCGTTCCCCACGAACACCTGCAGCACCACCGGCTCGTTGTGACCCTCCAGCTGAAACAGGCCAGCGGTTAATTAACATGGAGGGATTTCTTTAATTATTATTGTTAATATTTTGGCTTTAAACCACCTTTAATCCTATCTATCTTCAGGCAGAATTATCCCAGCTGCAACTCTCACATCTCTTACGACCCCTCACTCTCACCCCAGCCATGACTATTCCCCCATCTCTTGCCAGGATTGCTTCCAAAGGCGATGAGAATTTGTTGGTCAATACGTGCATGTCCATTAATCACGGGCATTCCAGAATCCCACCTTCACACCAGATGCACCTTGAAATCCTTGTGAAACCAGATTAAAACTGTCCTAACATTTGCAAAACCACTGGAAAAGTCAGAACAGGATGAAGGGGAAGCAGAGGTAAGAATGGGACGATCCCACTGCACAAATCCAGCTTTCTCTCAGACCAAAATAAAATTAAAAATGATAACTTGACATCTCCTACTTAAAGTTTATGAACAGTGTCAGAGTTTGTTGAAACACTTCATAAGTAAAAGCAGGTCAGACATTTTAACATCCTCCTGCAATCCCATGTGAAAGCCATAATTATTCCAGAACACGACAGTGAAAAATACATTCATAAAATACATTAATGAAATATTTGTGTCCTTTCAATGCTTTTTTTTTATTAGTGGGATTCCTCTGTGGTGCCACAGACTAAAAATACTCTGAGGTAAAAGAAGTTTTAAAGTAAATCTGGACATTGCATTTCAAAGGAACCTTTCCTTCTTTTTAGGAACTAGTTAAGAAAAATACTCCAAGTAAAAAGAAACTCTAGATTGCTGACAAATTCCCAGGCCAGAACTCCTTTGCCAGAGAATTCTAGGAGGAGATAAAATGAGTATTTTAATGTTTCCACTATGACACATTTGTTGCTTGAGGATTTCTGGGTGACAATGCTGTCTTTTGTCCCAGGCCTGGAAGTCGAGGCAATACCTTCAAGAAAGCAGCTCCATTTTTATTAGCAAGGAGATGCAAATAAGAGCAGAGTCCTCTGGAGGATCTCCTGGGGGATTAGTCCCTGAATACACTCTCAGAAAACACAGTTCTGCAGTTGTTAACAAGTTGAATAAAGGAAAAAAAAAATCAGCAAACACTGATAAAATCATTGTGTGCTCCTCAAGTCCAGGAGGGGCAAACAGCAAATGTGTTACAGGTAGGCAAAGCCAAAAGATCTCTGGACGTGGCCCAGCACAGGCTCGCAAGAGAACCACAGGAACAGCAAAGGGCTCAAACCTTGATTAAGGTTTGTTTATACAATTTTAATGTTGCATATTGATTGTGGAACTCAAGTTCTAAGTTGTCGAGAACAGAGTTTTATTTCAGTGGCCACAGAACTTGCTGCTCCCCCTCAGTCTGTGTAAGAGTGATGCACTGGAGCAGCTCTCAAACACCAGATCTCTGAACCACCACCATTTTTACACTATTCCTCCCCATCTTTAAACCCCATCAACAAAACAAAAAGCCCTCTTGTCCTTAACATATTTTTTTCCCACTAGCTCAGATTTCCTGAAGACTCACTGACTCATCTGCTTGTGCAGCTCTGGCAGAGTTTTATCTGCAGGGTATGAACTCGTCTGCCTATGGGTAAAGCAAACTGGAACTTCCAGGAATTCAGCAACATGAGACTCTTCCAAACAGATTTTTCACTGATGGGTGCTAAAGGGTAACTGGGAAAGGAATTACAAGGAAATTCAGATGAACAAAGGCCCATTAAGAAAATCCACATAAATGAGTACTAAATCCCCATAGCAACAGGCCAATATGAAAGGATTCTTTTCTTATGAAACTTTACTGGAGTTGTGCATTACTCAGGAGGACTGATGAAGGGCTGGTGGGGTTTCTAACACTGCTGAACAGGACTTTGAAGATAACTCTACTTCTGTATTCTGTCAGCAGCGGACAGCACAAATTTAAGGGCTGTATCACAAACAAACATTTCTTTGTGAACCTTGTAAATTAGTTTGGGTTGAGAACCGCTTATCTATCACTGCCTTGACATAAAACTTCCCTCCTCCTGTAACTCCGTGATGCCAAGAAGACTTTTTGCAACCTGCAAGAGGCCCAGTACAGTCTTTACAGCAGAGAGACTGTAAAGTCTAAAAAAGAGACTGGAGGCCTGCTTGAACTGAACCTGTTCCCATTCCATCAGAGCACCCCTGGGAAGGGTGTCCCCATGCCCTCAGCCTACCTTCACCGTGGGAAAGCCCTGCTGCGTCCGGTCCTTGACGGAGCCCCGGCTGCCCTCGGTCAGATAACGAGCCCTGTGCTGGGTCTCTGGCTGCACCACAATCTTCAGTTCCTTCCCCTCACTCTTAGTTGGATACTGACCACACAACATTGGGGTCTTCTTCCCTCCAGCTCCCTTCTGGTTCTCTGATGCTCTGGGAAGTCAAAGCAGACCATGAAGATGATGTTAGAAACAGCTCCCCAATTAAAACAAACCAAATGACAGAAAAGCTAAAAAGACAAAGAGTGTGTATTAATGGATGGAAGATCTGTAGTTGAGAGCCAACTTTGGAATTCTCTTTTCGACAGTGAAGGAAACCTGCAGGATGAAGAGGAACGGTGCTTCCCTGCTCCTCCATCAAGAGCTCATGGGAACTGCTTTTCAGTGAGCAAACATAAAGGAAGGGAAAAGTAATTAGCATTAAATGATGTTAATGAACAGAAGGTGGCTCATAACCTGCTTTTTCATAGTGTATGATACAGCCTGAACAAGCTGTTTCACTGCTGTAACACACACACACGTGTACACGCACACTGAATGGATCTTAGGTTAAATGGCACTTCTTTAAAAGGAAAACAGCCTCATGCCTGTCTCCACCTCCACTTGCACATCCATGCAAACTCCAACTCTGATTTCTGTCAAAACAGATTGATAAATTTATGTGGTAACCCAATCAGTTATTGTAAAAGCTCTGACATAATTGCACCGAAGTTAAATCAGTGTATGCACAAGGCCTTTCTTTCCAGGTGCATTTTATAGGACATCATGTCTTGTGCTCAGTTCCATAATTAAAACCGGGATGAAGGAGTCCTCCAAAGTCTAACAGTACATAAGCCATCTTGTATTCCCTTATACCAGGATTTGGTCATGAACTTGAAGTCCAATAAACTCCTTTCACACTAGGAAATGTGAAGGTGCCATGGCACACGGTACAGGCAGGAAAAGGGCTCCATCATTTACGCAAATGTCATATTCATTTTACTACCAAAAAGGGGTTTCTAACAGCTAATGCCTGTGAAGAAAGCAGCTTTAAATAACAGGTGTGAATTACTTAAAAAACAAATCCTGTTTCAATGTGCAACTTACGGAAGTAATTTACTCAGGATTTTTTCCTTCTCAAAAGGGTGAAAAATGCTTTTTCTTCAGAATCATTTACTGGGAGCTTTGCCACTGCATGAGGTTCTCACTGATCTGGAGGTGGGATAACCCAGCTCTCTTCCCAATGATTTACATTAACAAACAGGATCAGCACCTTTCCTAAAGCTCCTACTGTGCAAGGACCAGCACATGGACACAGCATAGGCTTCCCAGTCATTCCCAGCCCTGCTCCTATGCCCCAGGGAAGGCTGGGCACACATATGCCCCCCCCATTCCCCCACATCTCATAACTCTGAAAGTCATGGAATTATAGAACAGTTTTGTTTGGAAGGGACCTTTAGACATCATCTAGTCAACACCCCACCACGGGCAGGGACATCTTCCACTATCCCAGGTTGTTCCACGCCCCGTCCAACCTGGCCTTGAACACTTCCAGGGATGGGGCAGCCACAGCTTCTCTGGGAAACCTGTGCCAAGGCCTCACCACCCTCCTTGTAAAAAAGTTCTCCTTTTATCTATTTTAAATTAACCCTCTCTTAGTTCAAAACCATTACCCTTTGCCTATAGCAACATGCCCTATTTGTCACACTCCCATTTCAACTGAGCTATCCAAAACCTTCCAATACACACAACAAAGGGTTAAAACAGACAGAGCTCAGTGCTTTGGATGATTTCCATTCTCATTTTTCTCTCCATGAAGGTTAACCACTTCAACTTGGACGGCTCAGTGAGCCTCTTCCTGCTTACCCAGCTGATACCCAGCCACGGCCCTGGCTGCCCTCCACACTCATCCTCAACCATCAAAGAGAGGCAGGATCTAGATCAAAACTGGTATAAGTCTCTGCAAGATAATTAATACCATCTTACAGTAACACCATCTTCCTGCCAAGGAGTCATGATTACTCTGCTTAGTGCGGTCACACAGGCTGCCTAAAAACATAAATATGCCATGCAAAAACATAGCTTCCTTTGGGAAAAGGGACAGAATTGTCCTTCAATGCAGCACATGGAAAACCTGTGATACACTAAACAAACTGTAATTAACACCATCATGCTCTTTGCTTCTGTACAAGTTAAGGGAAAACTCTTAATGAAATTCAAGCTCATTAGACAATCAGATTCTATCTTCTTGTCAGGACAACCCTCCAATGGACTAGTAATTACAAGGAATACATTTACCAATTTTCAATCAATATATTTTCATTTTTATTATTCAGAATTTTAAAATAAACACCTCAGCTTCTCACAGGGAAAGTGAGAAAGAATGCTGGGCAGCCTCAGCCATGGCAACACCACTGCATCCTTCCAAACGCCAGGCCTGGGAGCCAGAGGACACCTCAGCACAGGGAACGCTCTACAGATTGCATGGGATTGCTCACTCTAACCCTGTCACATCTGGAAGTTCCAGCTCTGTACACTAATAGGGAAGGCTGTGGTATAGTTGAATTTTGAAGGGAAGTGTTGGAGAGCCAGCCATCAAAATGAAATCCACCTTTACACTCAAAATGTCATGTTATAGCAGCGTGACATTAACACTGTGGTCTCTCCAACAGTACTTTACTCATAAATCCCAATTATCTTAATTGTCAACATACTGTTCTATAGATTATCATATTTAAGCAAAGAGATGCTCCCCACAATTATTTTAAAGTCTTTCCTCTAGAAAATTAATCATCACTTTCAATCAGATTAGCTGAACCTGAGAGCCATTTAAAGCCTTCACCAGGGCTACTCAGTGGTCTTTCTTCTCAGATTACAAGGATATATAATTTATACATCCTTTTAATTCAGTTTATCCACATTGCTAATATTCACAGCTGTACAAAACATTTCATACGCACACATTTACTGATTTAACTGTTACCAAATAGTGTCTCCTCTAATCTAGCACTTCTTTTTTTTGTAAGAAAATATATATAACTGGCAAATCCCAAGGCCGTTGGAACATATCTCCTGAGTTAAGTTTGGCCTGGTCCTGCCCTGCCCTCAGGGCTGTTCCCAGGGCAGAGCTGAAAGTGAAAGTGAGACCAAGCGCATCGGAAACCTGAGTCCCTGCCCTAAATCACCATCAATTCATCCCTTCTAAAAAGGCCTTCACAAATTCCAAGTTTCCACAGGATTATATTCTTTCTCTTCCTGGCCTTTAAAGACAACTGCATAGAAGTCTCTTTAGAGGCAAATGCCATTTCCATTCCCCACGGAACACAGCTGCCCTCCTTGCTGTGTCCTGAGAGCCAAAAGTAACTGAACTCCCTTGGCCAAACTCCACCAGGCTGGCAAGTCTAAAACCCCCAGTCACTACAGTGACCCAGATTTGTAATGCCAAATCTCCATATTCCAATGGTAAAATGAAGTTTTCTAAGATTTTGGCCACTTCCTACCCCACAGTGTTCATTTCAAGGGACAATTCTGTTAGCTAAGAGTTCTCTTGCAGTTCAGTCTGGCCTGTGTGGGGAAAAGAATTCTGCTTTCTCCCATCTGCATTCACAGAACTGAGGGCTGTTCACTGCTCACCCCTAATGATGTTTTCAGGGATGTTACAGATTTGTTCTGTTTTTAGACTGAGATCTCATGTATCATTCCCGAGTTTACTAAATCTCCCTTGTCTGCCCTGAGATCACATTTACAATCGCACAGCTCTTGCTTTTCCATAAAGCTTTTCACTGTGTAAGGGAGAGCCTGCTCCCCAGGAGCTGGGGGAGGCACTTTCCTCATTCCAAGCTTCCTGGGCTCTACCAGGTACTAATATTTGACTTTATTATCATCTATTTTGGCTGGTGAAAACCAGAGCAGCCAAGGATAGAGCGGTGCCTGTGTGGAGACCAGAGAAGAACCCAAGTAGAGCCAATGTTCCCATCCAGCTCCACTCGTCCCGCTGAGCCTGGGGAAGCACCAGCACACTCAGGAAAGGTTCTTGGAATTGCTTTCTCACAGTGAAATTTTAAGTATGGAACTGCACTGACCCTGGGAACACAGACTCCAGGCTCTTTCCCTTTGGAATGTGAGAAGTTCATCATCTTTGCCATCAGTCAAATTTTAATATTCCCCGTTGCTGTGATGAACATCAGAACGTACTGCAAGCACAGACATAAAAGTAAAAACAAAATACACTCCTGCCCCAAAAAAGCACAAAATAAAAGAGCCAAAGCTATCCATTTGACCATCTTTAAAGTACTAAAGAAGCAACAAGCTAAAAAATAAAATAAAAAGAAGAAATGTATCAACACACTCGTGCAAACTGATGGATTTTTCCTCTTTAAGCAGCTACTGAAATGCATTTAGTGAACAGTGTGAAGTGGGAGATGAGAGGCCACCACCCAGGTGTGCCCACGCAGACACACGCACACGACCCAGAAGCACAGAGAGAAACAGGATTAGAGATTTATTTCTGAAAAAATCAAATACAGAAGTGAATTCACAAGGCAAAAACAAAACCTGGTTCCCCATATTTGTCTTAACATTTCATAAAAAAGTAAAGCACATGTTAATTTAAATGATGAGAAATCCTAATGAGCTATTAACCATTAACTTCTACTCCCATCCCTCTCTCTATTTGACAAATTAGGAGACAAACAGAAGCAGGTAAAATGTACAGACTGAAATCCTCACATAAAATCCTGCAAAAAACCATTCACATTTAGGATGCGCCCAATCCACTCTGCCTTTCTTTTTAAATACATTTTCACTGCTATTTTATAAACGGAATTGTGTGGCCTTTCGGGAATTTCACTTTAAGAACACAGATGAGCTCATCAGTGCTGCGTTTAATTGCTGCAGGGAAGTTTAGCTTTATCTTCTAAATAAAGATTAACAAGTCTAATGAGAACTTAGCACAGAATTATGGAATGGTTTGGGTTGGAAGGAACTTTGAAGAGATCCAGTTCCACCCCCCTGCCATGGGCAGGAACACCTTCCACTATCCCAGGTTGCTCCAAGCACTGTCCAACCTGGCCTTAGACACTTCCAGGGATGGGGCAGCCACAGCTTTGAGGTGAAAGAAGAACTTATGCTGGGCTAGGCCACGGCAGGGACAGCAGAGAAGGGAAGGGGTTTATGTGACAACCTGAGCAGAACATTGGCCAGGGCACAAGGGGACTTTTATTAGTTTGGGTTTACATATGGAGATAAAACTCTTTTTTTTTTAAAAAAAACAAAACAAAAAAAAGCAGATACCAACCCATTTCCTGCTTTTGAGTTGCCTTTGCTGTCCGTGCTGAGCTGAGAAAGGACATAGTGAGGCGCTTTGGCACTGTCGGCATCAAAGATATCCATGTTGGACTCTTCACAATCTCGGCGTTTGATCCCTGGCCTCTGCTTTGGGTTGCGTTTGCGCGATTTACGTGGCACCTCAGTGTTATCATTGTAGGAACTGGTACTCATGTTACTGAAGTTGGAGGGTGAATCCTCCATCCACATACTGCAGCTCTGTTCTGACTCCAGTGCACAGCCCTCATCCTGGCAGGACATCCGACTGTTGTCCAGCAGGTCCTCGGGTGGTGGCGAGATGTACAGGACTGTGTGGCGCCGCGGCGTTGACTGGTGCTGCTGGGCTGTGTTACTGGTTATCTGCTGGTCACTTACCCCTCGGGTACTTACCCCCACGGCTGAGGAGCAGCTCTCCACTTGCATAGCCTTGCTGTCGGTGACTGAGGTAGAGTAAATGGTAGGACTGGAAGAGGTGGTAAAGGAGCTGCAAGCACCGCCCATGGAGGAAGAGGAAGGAGCTGAAGAAGCATCTGCGGTGTACAATTCACAAGTAAATACCGGAGCCGCGGCGGGGGCTGTGCTGGCTATAGCAGTCCCAGAGAAATCAAGGTGATTTAGGAACCGATTGCTTTCCCCCAAGAAATGTTTGGAATTTGGTTACGTTTTAGAATGGAGGTGCTTAAAGCAACACAGCCTAGCCAATACTTTGGAAATGTCCAAACGAGTCTTAGCACGATCCACTGTAATCCAATTTTTATGACTTAATGTTAATTCATACAAATGGCTGCGAGTAAACAGAGCTTTCATCGCCTCAGCTGGACTAATTATTGGTGTAGAAGCCATTTCATCTAAAATAGCCCCAAAGCAAAATGCTTATAAATCCACATTCAATGCCAATTAAACAATTTATTGTTTTTAATTTTTTTTTTTTTTTTTTGAAAAAGACGGGACTGTGCTTAGCCACAAAATATTAAAATAAGTTTCTAACCTATGAAGCAGAGAACTACAGGTCATTTTTAATGCAGACACTCCCTGCTTCAGAGGCAAATCCTGGAATAAAAATATGAGAAAATAAATGAGAAAAAGAGCTGCTGATTATTCCATCATAAATGAGAAATAAAATATAAAATCAACTGAGTTGGTAGGCAAAATGGAACTGGTATCAGTCACTATGAGTGAGCTGTGGATTGTGAAGGTTCAAAACAGGGCTGAAATATCTGTGTTGGTGACACACTGATCCAAGGACAGGGAAAATTTCTGTAATTTGACTTTTCCAGTCACTGAGACTGATTTCTCTCAGACTTTAACAGTCCCTTACACAGAGACAGGTTGGGACAGACCTCTGAAAAATTCCTGATAAGCAGGAGATTTCCAACACCGTGTGAAGTCTCCAGAGGTCTCACAGCTCAATCTGGTTTAGAAACATCAAAATGATTAAAACAAACCCCTTAAGATTTCTGGAGAACACCATAACTGTTGCCAAGGAAGAAATTTAATGGACAAATCAGCTGAATACATGGGTTAAACATTCCAGAGGAAGCAGGATGGGACAAATGTAGGGCTTTACTTATTTATTTCAAACAGCTGTAGCTCACTGAGGAATAACTGAACTGAATTTTATAGTCAGACTTCAGCTTCCTGGGGGCAGATCATCCTGGTTTATATATTTCTGCACTGCTGCCCACACCTGATAAACCAGAACCACTGAAATAAGCTAATTTTGGAACACATTGTACATTAAACATATACATAATTATACAATGTGTTTGTTCAGCTAGTGTCAGGCAGGTAATCCCAACTACTAAGAAGAATATGATATTTTCCTTTTTGCTGCGCGGGATTTTTTTAAAATCCAAAATATTATGTTAAACTCTCGAGTCTAAAAGGTTTAGGAACAGTCAGACTATTTTATCCCATTTTACTTAGTTAAAAGTAGCAGAATAAAGTATTTTGAGCCACGATATATATTTAGTTAACAGTAAAACTCAGCCAACCTTCCCATAAATCCATCTACTTGGAACTACTGGGGGTATCAATGACTGATGATAAAGAATTTTTAAACTATTACTGTTTTTTACAGCTTTTCTGTGCTAAATGAATGTAAAAGCAAACCTACATCACTTCAGACTGTAAAATTTAGTGGCCATTACAGTTTATCGAAAAACTATTCTGCTTTTATCACCTTCCCCGAACCTCCCAGTGAACCAGGAGCAGCTGAATGATACCAGTTCCATTTCCCAGTTTGTTCTTTGGCAAATACAGTGGCTGAAATTGGACAATTCAGTCACTTTGCATTCCAATTTAAAGGCAAATTTCTCCTTTCTATATCATGCATTAATGCAATGCTTCTTTCAAAAACAGTTATAGGATTGGCAGGAACTATTAAATCTAGATATTCATTTCAGTTACAATATTTAGGAGCTGATTTGCAGCCACTTTGAGTTGAGAAAGCCCGTTGCTATTGGGGATGTTTGTTTTGGTAAATTGAATTAGTTTCCATTCATCATTGACACCCTCAAAGAGAACCAGAACATGTTCTGCATGGAACAGGCACAGCAAGCACTGAGCTCACCCTGCTCAGCAAGTGCTTCAATGCATCTCCTGGCCAGGATTGCACTTTTCCCTCACTTTCCTAGGGGAAAAAAATAAATACATCACTAAATAAAACGCTTTTGAGCACAAAGGTAAAAGAGCTCATGATGGCAGTGCTGTTTCAGGGTGCAGCATTGTGCAATATTGAAGGTGTTACCATTACCCCTCTCCAAAACAGTTTCTCCTCCTTTTATTTTTTCCTAGAAGCCGAGAAGATTTTATGTATATGAATATGTGTGGAGGGGGTTTTATACTTTTTAAAATTAAATAAACATTGTCCATTATAAATTGATTACACTCTCCTCCGTTTACTGGAGACGCCCCTGTGAAATGACAAAATCAGATTATGGGAAGAATCCTGAATTAAACACTAATGGCAAGGAAACCTCTCTTTAGTCGTATATAATAAAGTACTGCCATTACCAGCCATAAATATGCAAGTGTTTTAAAGAATGTACAGGCCAGTGTATCCTCAGTTAAAATAATTAAACATATATAAGAAAGTATGATAAATGTTATAGCGAATGGAATAAACTGGCTGTATTGGAACAGTCAAACACAGAAATTTAAAATCTGTTTTGGGGGATAAATCAGTAATTGCTTCAGTAACATTTTAAGTTATGGAAATACTAAGAAACATAATGAAATCTATGTTTTCTCGGTCTGCAGGCCTTGAGCCAACTCATCTTCCTTTGAACTAATAAATAAATTGGGTCAATCAAATAAGAAATCACCAAGTTGCTGTAATAAATTAACTGTATTTTACATGGCTCCCATTTTGTTTTCTCATTTTATTCCGAAGCCAGGGACGTTTGTATCTGACATCCAAAGGAGATTTCTTGGATGAATGTGCTGCATTTTGGGGGGGGGGGGAGGGATTCAGTAATTCTAACTTCGATGGTGCTGCTTTAAAAAGTGAGAGCATACACACACCTTCCCCACACACTTTGAACACTCCTGTTATTTTACTTTCTTTAGACACATATTAATAGGAATTGTCACAGGTGGCTCTTTTATTTGCAATTTAACAGTGCGTGCAATGACAAAGATATATATGGCTTTTAGATGAGTAGGTACATTTTGCAATAGAAGACTGAATATATTTAATTTAACACAGCCTCAAAATCAAACTTGCTTTCAGAGCAACAACAATGAAGAGAAGCCAAGTGCTTGTCATGGCAAATGTGCAGCCTCAGGATTAGAAATGGAACGTTCACCAGCATCACAAAGTGGGTATTTTCCTTATTTCAACAAAAAATGAGAGAAAGGACTATTCCACATTAGAGCAACTGTGATCACCGTTGAAACTAAACCTCCTGAATCTCTTTGTTGCCATCGCTGTAACACATAAGGGAGATGAAATAAGTAATTCAGATTTTGTTGCCTGTCCTACAAGCTTTGTCTCCCTTTAAGTGGCAGAATATCAGACCTAAAACTAAGGGTGCACATAGTTAAGAGGTTTGCTCCCTGTGAGCAAACCAGGGCAGGCTTTTTTCCTTCCAGTACCATAAAGCAAAAATTTTTTACCTCCTGCATTAGCAACTAAGGCAATGACAGATTTTCCATATCCTACTCTCTTGTGAAGACAAACAAGGCATTCAGCCTCTAAAAAAAAAGGTCTGAAAGGCAGGAGAGAAAAAAACCCACTACTTGGCACTGAGAGAGTCTTTTTAGGTAACACTTCTGTGGAGCCAATCCTGAAATCCTTGTTCATTCTTTTCAAATATCCTTAAATACAACAAGGATTATCAAGTCCTCAAAAAGAAACAAACAGTGTCCTGATGACCTTTTTATTTTTTTTTTTTTTTTTTAATTGCAAAAGCAAGTAATTTCCCAGGCTGGAGAGTTTAAAATTGCAAAGGCAAATAAACTGGAGATATTTCTGGTTTCACAAGTTTTTCAGCCACCTGTGTGTGGACAGCCAGGACAAGCAAAAAGCCATTAAAGAACTAATTTTTCTCTCAGGGCCTCCCCTGCATCCCATGTAATCCCCTACACTCTGTGCAGAAAACAAGTGTCCAAAATAAAAACTCACCCCAGGGTGAGAATTAGGTGGTGTATAAGTTTAATGTGTGAAGTATAACTTTTAATAAAGGTATTAAATTTATCCAACATGTCATTTTCTTGATAATACTTTGTATGTTAATTGGTTTATTTGAACCCCTCGATACAGAAGAACAATTTCAGGGCAAACCCAGAAGGAAACTGTGTGAAATTTCCACCATCAACCCTTGTGTTGTCAAAGGTTTTAAAGGTAAAACCCAGAACTTACAAAGTGGCTGCAAACCTGCTTTCAACACCTCACATGCCAAACTTGGGGTTCTACTTTTCTTCTTCTTGTATTACTGATGTCATGTCAAAAACTTTTTCCAAAAACTTTAGTTTCAAATCAGTATCAATCCACTATTCAGAAATAAAACAAAAAAAAATTTAAAATAATTTAAAAAAATAATAAAAAAAAGAAAGAAAGAAAAGAGACTTATGAAGAAGTCTGAAAACAAGACCGACCTATACCCTGGGTGAGATTGGATGGGTTAAGTGTCTCTGGCACTATTTGTCTTCACTATTGACAGACACTGTCACACAACCCACCACTCGATGCCTGTCTCTGAATGGCGAAGCTAGAATGCAAGTTAAGTGTATTAATAGAGAAAAAAACTAGCATCCCAGCAAATATCATAAAGCAATCCAATTCACCAGTTATTAAACACACTCAGATTCAAGATAGGTAGGTTAATTTAATTTACATTAAGCCCCACAGTGTAAATTCCCCTTTACATTCCCATGCTGACCCAAGCAGTTTATTTATTATACTTTGGGTAAATACATCAATCAATGGTTTTGTTATAAATTACTCCCGTTATTCAATTAACACTCAAGTTTAGGTATCTAAGTAGAACTTTTGTTAGTGGCTCACACACACCAATTCCACGGATCTTAGATCCTTCCCACTCAATGCTAAAAGGCTGATTCCAAGCAAGCAGAACTCTGGGAATCTCAGCTGCTCTCCAAGCTCTACCTGTCACTCATCAGCTCCCTCCCCAACTGTACCCTGTATGAGGAAGTCAGGACTGATGGATCTGGCAAAGAACCTCAATTTAAGAAACAGACTATTTTATCTTTTAAATACAGGGTTGGGTTTTTTTCCTAAGAAATTCAGAACTCCTCATGGCCTTCACAACACCTTCAGTACTGCTACAGCACAGGGGTGACCAAATAGGACTGTTCTTGCTCCTCACTGTCTTGGTTTTCAACTCTTCCTTAAAGAACACGGAATTCTCTTGTCACAATGTAGTTCTCAAGTCTTTCTGACCTAATAACAGGAGCCATTTAATGCAAGAAATTGTAAAAAAGTCTCTTGGAATAATGTAACAACTTGTGTCTGATTGAGCGGTTCTGGAAAACTGGGTCTGCTGACTATATGAAATGCAGAAAGACTGAAAATTATCTTAATTTAGGAAGAAGATATGAACTAGGCATGTACACTGATACAATCCTTTATATGGAATTCTAAGGAAGCTCGTGGAGTAGGAATGCACTCAACACACAGACAGCTCCACACAACCAGAACGTTCTAACTGAATTGCAGATAACATGTCTAAAGAGTTTCCACAAAATGGAAACAGAAAGTAAAACTTTTTCTTTGGCATTTCCCAGCCATGACTTGTCACCAGGAGACACTTTAGCATGATGAAGGAACCCTTCCACTACCCTGAGCTGAACCTAATCAGAGATCAACCTCTCCTGCTTAAGTCCATAGGCTCCACCTCGGCTCTTTTGGGAGATGGTCCTTCCAGGAGAAACACTGGAAGCACAGCACCAGGAAGATGAGCTTTGAACAAGCATTAAGGTCTGGTTGACATTCATTCTGTAAGAGAAGTATCTGACCCATGGCCGAAGCTGCAGACAGAAATCCCTGGAAGACATCCTCCTAGGAAATGACAGGAAGGCATTTCCAACTGGGAGGGCGGTGGGAAGAGGAAGGGAAAAGCCTACAAAGAAATGGAAGTTTTTACAGGCATTGGAGACCAACTACAAAGAAGAGTATTTTTTTCTGCTCATTTGTTTACAACGAGCAATCACAAGGCTGGGATAACAGAACTGGTACCAGCACTGAGATCTCCTTTGAAATCTCTGGTCATTATCTCTGTATCAACAGGAAAAACTTACTAATGACACCAGGAAGGATGATAAATGGACAAAATATTTTCATTAAAAATAAAAATGAAGAAGCCTGGCTCTAGCCACTCAGGGAAAACCAAATCAAAACAAACCCATCTCCATTTTGAGGCTTTACTAGAATTCTTAGTTTGAGAATGATGAAAAAGGCTTGTTTTGGCAGCAGAAAACATAAGCCTTTAGCACCCAGTGCCCAACTCAGAGATGATGCAGGTATCCTTATACATATTTCTACAGTAGCAATTGAGAAGTATAGCCTTATTTTCATAATTAAAATGACCAAAAATGCTAATGGCAATACTGCAGTAACAACTCTGATCAAAAAAGCCAATTACATCTGTTTGGGACAAGCAGATTGTCCCTTTAATTAAGAAGAAACATAAAAAGAAGCATGGAATTGATGAAAAAAAGGCAAAGCTTCATCATTTACCTAATATTCTCCAAGGATACAATCACAGATGTTTGGGAGCCAGGAAACTTCACTACATCACAGATTAACTGTATCCCAATATGAAGAATGCAAAAAAAAAAAAAAAAGAGATCAGTAAATACATTTCAGTGGCATAAAATCTGTTCCCCTTTTGCTACAGTAAGAACATCAATCTGGAGAATTCCACTGGAGATTAGGAACTGGAAACTAGAGAGCAATGTAAAAAATATGGAAATATATATGTATTTGCCTCTGTGGGAAATGAAGAGCAGCTTGAGAGATCAACAAACTGAAGCAGCTCATTCCAAGACTTGCTGCAAGAATGAGGGATGAGAAGCAGGAAAGGCAGTTTCTGTAACAGTTCACTGACGTTCAGAAGATTCGAGCATTCCTGGTACTGGAGAGAAGATGGAAAAGCAACAATTGTTTAAAGAATATGGTCGAAAATACTCCTGATCGTCCCCAAAACACAAGAATCAGGTGTTACCTACCAGTCCTTTGAGAAAGGACTTAAATTAGCAGAGTGAATTTTAAGCATTTGGAGGTTCAATGTGTCTTGATCAACACCAAAAAATTGTTCAACCTTTCAGAACCAACTGAAGAGACTCAAACATCCCTGCTTGCAAGTAGAGCTCACAAACACTCTGCAGAAGCATCAGGAAAGCTTCAGGCACATTTATTTCATGTCAGAGATCTCCAGGCACAGCTTACGATGACATTTCTCAGCATGACACCCTCGTGCAATTCAAGAGTTTGGAAGATGATTCATATTTAATGTGTTTATGGCGCTGCACCAGGCAAAATCCTCCCTTGCCTGTCCCCTGAACAAAGACACTTGTAATTCAAGTAGTGAGCACAGAGAACGGTTTCCAGAGGTAAAAGCAGATCCTTTCCCTCCCTTCTGTTTTCCAGAAGAACGACAGAATTAAAAGCTTGAGATAGCAGCTCAAAATCCCAGAGTTCTAAGAAATTACACTTGCCTGTTTGATATTCAGAGAGTGGGTAACACCTCTTTTGTCTGGATTAATGAATAGGAGATACACATCTATTAACAAATTAATGAAAATCCAATCAGCAACATTTCATTTCATATTCTTACAACTGTTCTGTAAATCACAAAACAAATTTTCAAATGGAAGAAGAACCAGAAGTCTGTCCCTGCGAGGTCATCACTGCTAAAAGCAGCCCATTCTGCTCCTCCAAAAAAAACAGGACTCAACTGCAGCAGTATTTCTCACCTATAATGTAATTTATAGGGGCCAAAACCCCAAAGCAAGGTGACAGAAAAGCCTCGAGTAAGCTGAATTTCAGCCAGGTATTGCCTTACTCTGTGTTTTGGGAAGCAAAGAACAAACTGTGTTAACTACTACAGGAATAGTAAAAAGCTCTCACCACTTTGGATCATTCCCTGTCACAGAATCCTCTCATTATCCAGAGTAATCATATCTGGAAGTGATTTCTACACACACTGCGGCCTGCAGTTCCAATTAGCCTTTTCTTTCTTTTCTTTTAAAAATCACTAAATGAGATTACCTACAACACTGTGGAGACTGAACTATCATTTCCCAAAAAAGGAGGTCTTAGGGCAAATTAAGAGCTGACATAAAAATTAAAACCAGAAAGACTTATACAAGACAAGGGAAATATTTCAGATACAGAACACCAGGTTGCCAAAGTCCTTCCTCCTCACCCTGCTCCTGTGCAGTGTCAGCTCCTCAAAAATCTGCCTACAGTCTAAAAGTAAGCACTTGATGTATGCAAATGAATAGGCACTCTTAAAATATGAATGTAAAATATATAATTCTTTCCCTGTATAATCACTAGGCATGCACAACAGGCTGATTTTCCTGTTAAGAAATTAGAGCCCAGCCCAGCCAGACCTCTTGTTACTACTCGAGACATGGTGACAGGGCTTGAAAATGCGGTGGCAACTTTTCAAAGACACTGAAGAAATCCTAAAACAATGAAGAAAATTGGGAAACACCCTTTTATCTACAAACATGGTACAGCTACAGCAAGAACAGAGCACAAACACTGCCAAGTTCGAAGTGGCCCTCGCTTAGTGGGCAGTGTCATCAGCACTGAAAACAGAACTAGTCTTTGCTCTGTCCGGCGTTTTGTCAGCTTGGCTGGGGGTTCTAATCACAATTTTAACAATTTGGAGAAGTGTAGTTGCTTCTGCTTAATGCTTCTGATCCAGATTTTAATGCACCCAGGAACTTCACTGGCTCCAGAGTCCCTCTCCAGCTCTCTTGGAGCCCCTTTAGGCATTGGAAGGGGCTCAAAGGTCTCCCTGGAGCCTTCTCCAGGCTGAACATCCCCAGCTCTCAATTTGGCATCAGCTCAGTCTTTGTGAACCAACATGGTCTCTGACACTGAAAAGTGCTTGTAGGAGAACAAGCAGGTCTCCTTTCAGGGTTAACAAAACACCTCAACGCTAATCTTTGCTTTTTTTTTGTTCTTGTGCTGCAGTTTAACCCAAACACACCAAATTCATTCTTAGTTTTTTTAAAGGGGCTGGACTGGCTGTTAGCAGACACTAAATACCTGGAGGTAACAGACATTTAGTTCCATTCAAGTTTTTAAGTCTTTTCTGTTAGATACAGAATTAATTAGCAGTTCAGGTCTGTCTGTGGATTTAGAGTGTAACAGGGTTTGTGGGGTTTTTTCTTCACTTGTTTTTAAGATAGATGTTTCTACAAGATTTGGTTGCTGCTGTCTGCAAACCAAACCCATCATTAAACATCTTGGGTTTAGAAATATACACCCAAATTACGTTTTTAGTAAGTGATATAAAAACATCAAATCCTTTCAATATAATAAACCCATGAAATTCTTTCAATGACCAAGTTCCACTGTGCACAGTTAAATCCACAGGTTCTCTCAGGAGAGGTCTGGCAAAACATGAATGGTGAGCAGTGCTGTAAAGTTTCTCTGACAAGTCTACAACCACTTCAGGTTCTGATCAGGATTCCTGGACCATGCAAATCTGGGAAACATTCTCACACAAACATTTAATGCATATAAACTCAGAGAGAGAGAGGAAAAGGAATAATGCAGCTATCTGAAGCCTCATCCTAAAAACAGGTATTTTTTTTCTCAAGAAACAATTCCAGGCCAATTAGGAAAGTGGAACATGACCTTGTAAGAAATACAGGGATAAAATTATGAAAAAAAGCCAATGGAGAAAGATGCACCTACAGGGAGCAAAATGGTATTTTTTCCTCAATGCACAGATATTTACTAATATATACAAGATAATGAGGAGAATTCCAGATGCAAACCAGCACTGAGGCTAACATATCAAATCAGATCTTTGTCCTTAAACCCTCACTTTTTTGTGTTTAATGAAGATCAATGAGAGTCTTTGAAGTCTAAACATGGCTGGGAGTAAGAGAAAGATGAAGATTAAATGGTCATGCCTTATTTTTATATATTGTCAATTAGGAAAAAAACTAAACTGACCAGTTTACAGCAGTTCCAGCTGACATACATTATATCCTCATGTATCTGAGGATTTTGTAACACATCACACTAGAGCTGTGTGTGAAAGGAGTTTAAAAACTACACTTCCTCAGGCCTCAAAGGAAAACATGACCTTTCTTCCTCCTTAGCTTTTCGTAAAAGCTTCATGGTCCAAAAAGTCATCTCCCATTCCATTTTTATCCTAACTAGAATCCATTTTCACTAAGCATTCTGCCTTAGCTCCAAACGGGGATTTATCCCCTTGGAAGACAGAGTGCATTCTAGGAGTCAACAGCCTGTGTGGCATCACAGAGCAGCACAACAGAGAATTTATTTCTTATGAAGATGTATATAAAAAACCACAGCAACTATTTACATAAAATACTTGGTAATTTTTTAAATCACCCAGTTTAACTGTATCACCTAAATCCTCCTAGAATGAACTCTGTTACTTCTCCCCAAGCTCTTTTTTACACTCAAAACTTTGCCAGCACTGTTCATGTTGGCCAGAACGTTACAAACCTTAAGAAAACATCAGAACAAAGGAGAGTCCTTACCAGCAGCAACTACAGCTGGAGGCGGCGAACCTGCCTCGCCACCGCTTGTTTGGCTCATGGATGCTATGGATGTTTCTCTGGAAGGTGGTAACTGCAGCTCCTTTGGGAGAAGGTCATAGACAGATTCTGTTGAACAAAGAGGATTTAATCAAAAAGTTATTTGCATTCAGTACAAGAAAAGAAATAATGTTTTCGCCTAAAAGATACGAACCATAACCCAACCCTTTCAGAACCTTTGGGAAAAGTTACATTAAGCACTTGGAAATCTTAACAGCATGGAAAACAGTTATTTCAGAAAACAAACAAACATTAAGATACACATTCTCAAGACCGAGACAAAGGACACCAACTTGTTCAAACAAAGAAATAATTCATGAACTTCCACAGAAACTGTTCTCATCCAGAACGAAGGGGCTGAGGCCACGTACAGCACATCATGTGAGAATCAGAGACAAACCTGCTCTCAGAATTCCAACTGTGCAACCGACTTCCAAAGGAAAAAAGCCTAATTTAGCACCATCATCCCCAGAATAGCCTATAAAGTCTTAGAATCTCAGAATGGTTTGGGTGGGAAGGGACCTTAAAGCTCATCTCATTCCACGCCCTGCCATGGGCAGGGACACCTTCCACTATCTCAGGTTGCTCCAAGCCCCACTCAACATGGCCTTGGACACTTCCAGGGATGTGGCAGCCACAGCTTCTCTGGGCAACCTGTGCCAGAGCCTCAACACCCTCACAGGGAAGGATTTCTACCCAACAGCCCATCTAACACGGCCCTACTTCTCCCTTATAGGAAATTCTTATAGATATTGTTTAGGTGCTTGAGACAGATACAGAAAACTCAGTTTTTGAAGGCTTTTTTCCCCTTACGAAGCAACAATTATACTCAATTGATCCTAAAGTAAAATACATTGCAATGTAAAATAAAATGTAAAGCAAAATATACAGCAATGCTGTAAAAATTAGAAAAGCCACAGAGTTGACTAAAATCTTTTACTGCATTAAGAGGTAAAAAATGAGACCCATAAGACAAAGCCCAGGCAGACACACACCCAGCAACACTTGTTCAGACTTTTGCTCCTGTTTTACTACGAGGAGCAGCTGCATTAACATTTCCTCAGAGATGAGTGCAGCAGTTTGTACAACCCCTTGTAAATGAGCCCCAGCCTATACTCGGGCTGGCACTACAACACGCAGCAGTAAAATCACAGGCAGGTGTTCAGGGCTGCTACTTCTCAAAATGTTTAGTGAGGGGCCCCAAAATAAGGGATTGCAACAGTGTGTGTGTGCGTGTAACTAAAGAAACCTTTATATTTTGTATATAAACTGAATATATATATATACTTCCATTCCTTTCTCCTAAAGAAATCATCTTTGAGAAGCAAGTTGCTCATCACCATCATTCCGTCATGACTCATAAAATATTCGGTGTTGATTACAAAAGCTCCTTTCCAAATCCCAAGTTACTAGGTAATTGTGAGCTTTTCTCTTTGGGGTGGCTCTTGGGGATTTTTTTTTGTTTAAGAAACTTATTTTTAACTCTCCAAGTGACGAAAGTTCTGTCAAGCTTTTTGCTTTAAAGGGATGCTCAGATTCGAAACACCCACAGAATAATTTTTTCTCAGGGAACACATGATTTTTGCAGTAATACACAATTCTAATCTCTGTGAATAATTCCAACAATATGATAAAGACGGAGGGAAGGAAAAGCCAGCATTAGAACTGAAGCACATTCCCAAAGATCACAAGACCATTAAGAGCAAATCTTTAATTTCATGCTTCATTGATAAACACCAAGTTACTTGAAACGTGGACTAAACTACAACACCCAGCTTTTATCCTGATACACCTGGAAAGCACAGCTAAAGCTGGAGCTGAGCCCTACACCTACACAAGAGGCTGGAACTAACCTTGGGAGCTGTAAGTACGAGAGGATGGTGCAAGTTCTTAGGAAGGAAATTTAGGTCTCCTTGGTAACACATGAGAAGGAAAAGAGATCAAAACCATGGGATTAAAGACAGCATGGGGAAGACATGGAGTTGTTGGAGCAAGTCCAGAGAAGGCCATGGAGATGCTCTGAGGGCTGGAGCCTCTCTGCTCTGGAGCCAGGCTGGGAGAGCTGAGAATGTCCAGACTAGAGAAGAGAAGGCTCCAGGGAGGCCTTAGAGCCCCTTCCAGTGCCTAAAGGGGCTCCAAGAGAGCTGGAGAGGGACTATGGACAAGGGCCTGGAGTGACAGGACAAGGGGGAATGGCTTCCCACTACCAGAGGGCAGGGTTAAATGGGAAGAAATTCTTGGCTGTGAGGGTGTTGAGGCTCTGGCACAGGTTGCCCAGAGAAGCTGTGGCTGCCCCATCCCTGGAAGTGTCCAAGGCCAGGCTGGATGGGGGCTTGGAGCAACCTGGTCTAGTGGAAGGTGCCTCTGCCCATGGCAGGGCGTGGAATGAGATGAGCTTTGAGGTCCCTTCCAAGCCAAACAATTCCATGAATCTGTGAACAAATAACAGAAGCTTATGGTCAAATCCAAACTTTCAGAAGAAAAACAACTCTCCCGGCTTTTCTCAGAACAGATGCAGCTTCACAGCCTAAAACACATCTTTACTGAACTGTTTTTCAACACTTCCCTGAGGAATCCCAAGTGCCTGGGTACCTTTAAGAACTCTTGCTGCCACAAACCTGCTCTACACACATCAGACTTCAAATGAAACTTTGTGTTTTCACCTAAACACAGGCCAATGTTTATATATGCTGCACTATAAATAGCATTAAAGCGAAAACTGACAAATTCCAGAAACATGAGAGTTGTTGCAAGGAAACTAATTCTTCCCCAGAGGATACAGCTCCCTCCCTGCCTGACACTGGATTTAAAAGCCAAAGTCATTGCTCAGCTCCCCTCCATCACCACGTTTTACACACGTGTGCACACACACCAACACTATGTGAAACTTCCTGCTATAACTTTACGTTGTTTCATGCGGAAAACACCCACTAAAGGGGAAGGCTGCTATGGAGATGCAGTATTACACTGAAAGGCAAAAATAGTATTTCAGCATCGTTACGTATTTCTACATAATTAGCAAGAAAAAAAAGGCATAGACAGAATTCCTGCTTTCAGCAGCCAGTGCTGAATCAACGAGGGAAGTTTCAGCTGTCTGACAGCACTAAGTGTCTTGTAATTTATTGCTGATTTAAATTCCCCTGATGAATAGATCAGTTGAGCTCAAGTTTATGGGTTTTTTTTCTGGAAGTAGCTCCACTTATACTCAACATCTTCCCTAAACACATCTTCTTTCTCCACAAAGGAATCGAGGAACACGTGTTTCAGGATTAGTGTTATTATGAAATACAAACAAGATAACAAAACATTAATGAACAGCCAGGAGTCCCACACACTCATTTCCCCACACAAACCCTCACGTGCACTTAGGTAATCAGTTATTACACATCCTATCTACAGTAAACTTCCAAATCTCCTATCTTCCCTCAAATTATCTCACTTAGACAAGCCCAGCTTTGCAAATTCTGCTCCTGAACTCAAGGACACATGGGGACAGCAGATTTACAAAAAGTATTTTAAGTGTCAAATTTCTTCAACTGCCCTTTATCCGATTATCCTGCCCCTATAATCTCTCATCTGAGATCAGCTGCTTGGAACTTTGATCTTCCTGCCAGTTACACTGACAGTCCAGAAAATTCTATTTCACATGGTTATAAGGACCAGAACTGCACCAAACATCAGATCAGGATCCAACACCACAGCACCTGACATCTGAGGAAGACAAGTTTTTGTTGTGCACTGCTTGAACCTGCACAAAACATTCAGAATTTATATATTAATAAAAAATAATCAAGAAATTTTAGGAAGAAATTCTTCCCTGTGAGGGTGGTGAGGTCCTGGCACAGGTTGCCCAGAGCAACTGTGGCTACCCCATCCCTGGAAGCATCCAAGGCCAGGTTGGACAGTGCTTGAAGCAACGTGGGATAGTGGAAGGTGTCCCTGCCTATGCGAGGGGGTGGGACAAGATGAGCTTTAAATCCTTTCCAACCCAAACCATTCCCTGAATCTCTGAAATTGCTTCATTTTAAGTTAAAACAACTGCACAAAAGGTGTCTGTGGCAGGGCTGGACACATGGCCATCCGTCTGCACAAAATATATCCTTGGGTCAACATGGATCTGGCTCAGTCCCAGCAGCTGGTGACAGAAGCTCTGTCTTAGAAGGAGAGAGGAGAGGCCTTGGAAAGATTTAGGAAAAATAATGCGGAGAAGGCAGAAAAAACAGCAGGTGAGGCTGATGTGGTGATATTGCAATGGGAGCGCAAAAGGCCAGTGGTTCGTGATGGCCAAGCTCTACTGTTTTACTCACTTTCCCTTAGCACATACACACAGTTGAACTCTGCTGGGAATGTTTCTGAATTTCTACACACGGTCTAACCAGGCTGAGTTACAGACATCTGGGCCCACAGCAAAATCTGACTGTTTCAGCCTTCCCTCATCCCCACCAGTACTGACATTCCTACTCCATCCTCATCCTCACAGCATAACAGGACCTTTCAGAAACACACCACACCTTGTGACCTGCAACATCACATTGCTCCTCACCAATTAGGATGCTGTGATTCCATTTAAACTTTGTTTTTAAGAACAGAGCAGTTAAGCTTTCGGGAGCAAAGGGAACATGACACAACTGCTTCCTGTCTGGGGTGCTGAAGACATCTGTAAGATTCTATGAGGAGTCAGCAGCTTGGACATGTCCCAAAGAGTAGGGATTCCCACCATGGAGAGTACTCTCACTCCTAATAGAAAACTTGCATTACAGCAAACCATGTACACAAGGATCCATTATTCCCTCACACGCAGCACCCAAGAGATTCTACTGAGCCACCCACCTGCCGTGACTCCTCAATGACTCCCTGCCTGCATCTACACAGAAATTTCAGCTGTACAGATTAAAAACTGTGATGTCTAGTAATTTAGTGCCCTCTTAACCTGTGCTGTGGTAGGACTAGAACTGGTTCAGGGCATTACAGAATTTGTCTGTTCTCAGACTTCTGTGATGCAAACTAATTTGAGATCCTTCTCGTTGGTTGACCAAATTGCTGCTGCTTGTAACTCAGCACGTGGTGACACTGGGAACACAGACAACAGCAGAGAACACCCATTTCCAATGTTTAAAAGCACCATCAGGCCCATCCATGAGGAATACTGACATCCTCACTTCGCCAGTATCTCCAGATGCTTTAAACATTATGGAATTTTCTTTAGATACACCCAAGACTTCCCTGTGCTTTGCTATTCTGTACCTGAAGCAAAGCCCTGTTGCCCAGAACTTCCACACACGGAAGCCAAGTCACAAACCTGATGGAGAAGTCTGCCCTGACCTGCAGGCAAATGAGGCCATAAGTAACACAGGCAGACCTGGCTCCAGCTCCAGCCCCACTTCAGTGCCACTTCTCCAGGTTGTTCCCCAGGCCCAGCCTTGAGGAGGTCACTGGAATCAGCCTTGGCTCTGCTCCAGCTCACCTACACCTGTCCCACCACAGTGATCTGCTCCTGGGACTTCACCCCTCTAATGCCAGGGGCTCTTCCTGCAGCAAACCTTCAATCTCCACCCCTGGAATAACAGGTAAGGACAGGTTTCCTGCTCCAAGGAAATTATGTGCAGAGCACAATCAGTACATGAGGGACAATAAGAACCACCCAAATTATCAGCAGTAGAGGCAGAGATAGGGCATCTTTCACTTGCTGCTGGGATTTTTTTGCCTTTAAGGGAAGGTACATCCTGGAAATCCCTTACCACTTCCATGACCTCATGAACAGCAGCAATGTTAATCCTTGTCTTTTAATAAGCTCCCTGTACTGAATGGCTGCCCGTTTGATCCCCACTGATACTTGTCTCCTCAACATGGTTTAATACCCGCACAGATTTGGCTGCTTCTTCCAAAGCCATTTCCTTGCTGCAGCACATGACAGTCACACCAGAGATTACACAAAACCTTGGTGTGCTCCTCTAATCAGCTGGTGGCATCCGAGCAGAAATCTCTTCTAATGATGTACGCTAAGCTGATCAAAAAAACAAGCAAGCAAACAGGCCAAGAGAGTTGTTTATATGGAACTAAGATTAAAAAACAATTAGAAATCATGAAGCAGCAAGTAGCCTCTGCTACACAGGGGGAGGTCAGGGAAGTGAAGTGGAGCACAAGTGCTCAGCAAATTGAAGAAACTATAAAGCAAAAAATAATGGTGTCCATATTCCCCAGCTAAGGATGCAGATTCAGGTTCAGAGCACCCACACACATACATAAAGTTGCTATGATGCCAATCTAAAACAGTTTTGGGCTAAACCTGTATTACCAAAGTTTCAAATGTCAGCTGAGGGCCTGACTGCCACTCCTCACTCCAAAGGCAGCTGTATTTAAACTATACATGACTTAAAATCTTTCAGAAACTTTTGTGGGTAAGAGATGCTAAAACCAGAATCTACTCTGCGCCTAAAAAATCCAGGCCTCTGCCAGAAGACCTTGTGGTTGGTTTATCTGTTTATCTTGAAGTTCTGTTCTACTCAGAAATCCACTGCTCATGATAAATACCACAGTTTAGTGGTTGAGTTTATTGTAGGCCACCAATTCCATGACAATAGCTTAGTTCACAGAGAGTTTTTAAAGAATGATGGAGGGACGGGGGAGCTCTAAATATTCAACATGTAAACAAAGCCTCACTTTGTTTAAAAATGTTGGTGTCACATGACCCTAGTGGAGTTTTCTGTATACAAAAGCTTAGGGGTGGGAAGACTTTGAAGCAAATTATTTCAGCCATCAGGAAGGATCTGTAAGAGCCAGTTGAACCCTCTAGTTCTTCACCCTCCCCAGGCTCCCCTCCATACACCCAAACAGGTTATCCTGCAGACCCCAGGAACAGCATTGACCAAGTTTGGTTATTACAGCACAGAGAGTTCAGAGAACTGTACAATCACAGAATGGTTTGGGTTGGAAGGGACCTCTAAGCTCATCCAGTCCCACCCCCTGCCACAGGCAAGGTCATCTTCCACTAGACCAGTTACCCTAAGCCCCGTCCAACCTGGCCATGGACACTTCCAGGGATGGGGCAGTCACAGCTTCTCGGGGCAACCTGTGCCAGGGCCTCCCCACCCTCCCAGGGAAGAATTCCTTCCCAATATCCTCACAGAATTAAGCATATGCTTCAGAAAACTTAGACCACCCTCACGTCCAACATGCATTAGAACCACTAGAGTGTCCACATCTCCCAGTGGTGACTGCTCTTGCTTCCTTCAAGGCTAAACACGGAGAAGTAACCTCAGGATCCACGGGAGTAAATCCTGCAGTGAAAACAGGACAGTGCAATGCCTTTTAGCCTTTGAGTGAGCAGCCAAAACCATTCCTGCAGCTTCTCTGAGATCACACACCTGTACTGCTGTGCAAGTGAAAGGAGCCCGTCCCCAGCCCGTGGAACACTCAGGGGTTGCTGCCCCCTGAGACGGCAACGCCAGTGATGGGGCTGGCACAGGGACTGCGCGGATGGAAGCCAAGGCAGGATAACAAGGATTCAGTAAGAAGCTCAACAGAGGAAGCTCAGAGAGTCTGAGAAAGGCAACTACAAGAGACAGAGAGCCCAGTGCATAAACCAGAACAGAAACAGACTGAGACAGGCACAGCCCAGACGGGTCAGTGACCACTAAAGCACTTCCTACTCCAGTGCGGCGGGTTTGTTGTTGTTGGGGTTTGGGCTTTTTCCTGTTTTTTTGTTTGGTTGGCTTCTCTGAGTAGTCCGTAGGAGATCCAAACTCTCACTTGCAGAAGTGAGACTCACCCACCCCAACTGCAGGCCATGGCAGCTCTGCTTAAGGGACAGCAGAGATTTTATATTATAAAGTGACAAAAAAAGATTTGGAGGAAGGAAAGAACACACAACAAAGAGTAGATCAGCTTCTGTTCTGTATCTGTCAAAAGAGGATTTAGGACATATTACAGACTGTCATAGCTCCCACATTTCCTAAAATCTTTGCAACTTCATTAGACTTACCATCATGTGCTCAGCAGCAGGGAAAAGGAGGCAAACAGCCCTGAAAACAGGTTTAGGTTTCACACAGAGCAAAAGGGGAAGACCCTGCTTAGGCTCACATAGAATAGATAAAATACAGCAACTGCTCAAAGAATCACAGAATCACTAAGGTTGGAAAAGACCTTTAAGATCATTGAGACCAATCGTTAACCCAGGACTGCTAAGTCTCACTAAACTCTAAGGATATAGATTTAGATGGGATATTGGGAAGGAATCCTTCCCTGGGAGGGTGGTGAGGCTCTGGCACAGGTTGCCCAGAGAAGCTGTGGCTGCCCCATCCCTGGAAGTGTCCAAGGCCAGGTTGGGTGGGGCTTGGAGCAACCTGGTCTAGGGGAAGGTGTTCCTGCTCATGGCACGGGGTGGGACTGGATGAGCTTTGAGGTCCCTTCCAACCAAACCAGTCTGGGATTCTGTGACATGTGTTGTGTAACTGCATGGCAAAAGCCAGAGAGCAAGGAGCAGCCCATACATAGTGAGGCTGAGCAGGAGGACAGCAGACACTACTTAACAGTCTTCATGCAGACACCCTAAAACATTTTATAGAGTTACTGGTCTGATCGCTCCTATTTTTGCAAGAGTAGAAGCTGAGTTGTAGTAAGAGCATAACTCCCAAGGCTCCCAGTCCAATCTATCTTACCCAGTGCCCAATCCTCCGGGTAACACTTACTAAACATTGCATTCATTTCATATTTTTGAGTATGTCTCAGAATATGATTAAACACAGGACACAGTTCAAATTGAGCATGCAACCTAAAATACATAGAAACTAATTCCTTCTGTTCCTGGAGACATTTACATATTCTAACTCCCAGCACTACCCATGGTATTCCACACAGCTCCCAGATGAAGGTCTGTCACCTTCACTTGACAGAGGGAACAAACTACAGAGCACTATTCCCTCCACCTGCTAGGCATCCGCAGCGCATCTGCCGCTGCGGAGCAGTCACAGACTGGAAGCAGGTCTTCCCGCCGCCGCTCCTGTTATTGTCAGCCCTGGCAGGGCTGGATTGCTGCTACAGCAACAGTGGCAGCTTTTCAAAGGAACTGCAGTGTACACAAGGATGTTTTACACAGCCAAACAGAAAATCTTCCTTCCAGTTCCCCCTGGCTTCAGACAAAAGCAGCAACCCCTAAACCAACAGGCTTCACGCGCGCGTAGGGAACAGCAGATGCCACAGTGCTGCCTGTGCTGGAAAACTGCAGGATTACAGAGCTGATGTTGGTGCAGCTCCACTCTGAAGATTCAGTAGAGGATCTGAGCACTCTGTGCTGATGATGTATCACTGGGCACTAAAATCCAAATTTTGCCTGCAAATGCTGCTACTGCCTGAAATGCACATTGTAGTATGCCAGTGAAGGAGAGAGGAGTTTGGTGAAAGGGACACTTCTAGTTCAGAGAAAGATGACCAGTAATATATTATTAATGACTGAAGTCATTAAAATTTGATCACAGCTGTAATATCATAGAAAGGTTTGGGTTGGGATGGACCTTAAAGCTCATCTCATTCTACACCCCTGCCACAGGCAGGGACACATTCCACTAAATCAAGTTGCTCTAAGTCCCACCCAACCTGGCCTTGGACAATTCCACAGTATCATTATTTCTGGTACTTCAAAATAAAAATCAAAGCTAAAAGCTGTTTCTCGCATGTTTTTGAAGGACAAATATTAGCATCAAAAATGCCAGTATAAAAAAGGCAATTTTACAAGCAATTTGTAACTGAACAAGAACCAGCTCCTGCAGTATCCCACCAACCTTCAGAAAAGCTGCTAATCTCAATATTCAGGATTCTGCACAGCAGGGTAGGGTTGAGAAATTAATCCTTTTAAAGTTGAATTTCAACAACTGACAACGGCATGTGTTAGCTGAATTCTATTTATGGCATTCTTCCAAATGTCAAATAAAGCTCTCCTGGCCGTGTTTCAGTCATCCCCATTCACAGCTCAAAGAGGACTTTTATAAATGTAGACGGGCAGTATAAATCCTGGATCTTGTTTGCATCCAATTTTACACATCTCAGAAAGAGAGAACAACGTTATTAAGGAATTGTCACTGCAAGGAATGGACCAGTAATGACTTATTGAAATGTCTGTCCTACACAGTTGTAAACTCCACACAAAAACCCAAGAACTCAAAAACACTCCTACAATACCACTGTGGACAAGACAGCACAACTAAGGGCTGACAGACTTGCAGGTACATGAGCAGAGAATCATGGAATCATGGAATCACAGTATGGTTTGGGTTGGAAAGGATCTTAAAGCTCATCTTGTTCCAACCCCTGCCATGCGCAGGGACAGCTTCCACTAGACCACCTTGCTCCAAGACCCATCCAACCTGGCCTTGAAATGTTCAAAGAAACCCAAACACTGTGTGACCAAAGAATATCAATAATAGCTCTTTATCAACCCATTTAAAACACTGGTGTTGTTTCAAAAATCAAAGTTCACCAGAAAGAGAGGCAATCAGGCAGTTTCCTTAGGAGCAATGCACCATCGAATTCAGGGACACACACACAAATTCAGAATCCACCTGATCCACAGTGTACTGTCTCAGAACAACATTTCTCAACCTTTTCAAGTCTGCATCATTTTTTTCTGATGGGGCTGGTTTTGTCATCTCTTACATTTGCTGTGGAACAAGAAATGCAACAGTGGCAATGAAAAATACAGGCACTTCTTTCTTTAGAAGCTGTAATGTGATATTTGAAGTGAAAAGTAAAAAGCATCTGAGAGACTTCCAACACATTGCAGCCACCTCCTGAGTTCAGTTTTTCATTATAAACCTGAGAGTACAGGCTGTGTTCATGAGACCTGACCTATCCTAGTAATACCTAATGCAACATCGAGCATCTGGAGCCCACAAACCACCTTCACACCTCCCTCCCTTCACTCCCATTAGTCAGACACTGCCATTAAAAGGTATTTTCTTTCATCATCACCAAAACAGAGAAATATTTGTGCTTCCTACCATCACTTTGCTTTCTACTTCTAACTCAACTGTGTTTGATGATAAACATTGATTTTAAAAACAAAGATCATGTTTAATAAACACCACTCCTTGGTACAGTTAAACAGAGCTCTGATGAAAGTCTGACACCTCTAATATGCTTCCAACAGACCAACTGATCAGCCACATGAGGAGCATGCTCAGGTAAACCTGTGGGATATGCCCCTGGAAGGGATTCCTCAGGGAAATAAACATGCAAGTTGTTTGCAAAAACAGGTTTTCAAGGCATTAAGCAAGTTCTTCTCCAAATACATAGCCCTTGGGAGACAAGTGGGAACTTACGCCAGGCATTTGATGGCAAAATGTGGATAAAAGATTCTCTGCTGCACTACAGAGCTAAAATCCCAACAGAATCAGGAGACTACAACGAAGGAATCAGTGGTGGAACTGCTCTGGAACTGCCAAGCTCCTAAAACTTAAGGGTAGTTGTAACAAATCAAACTAAGTATGGATTAACCCACCGCTGCTCTGACAGCAGCAAACTACAGGCAAAGGTTTACAGGAAGTTTAGAAGAGTATTTCTATTATAACACCTTCCAAATGGTGACAATCAGCTACGAACTCACTCCCTGGTTTATGGGAGCCTGCAGATTCCCTGGTTCAGGAGCACTGATCTTCCTAAAAGAATTCTTTCGCTATTGTGTTAATGCATCAAAATACCTGCATGGTGAGGAGCACCCAAATGTGCTCCAGCCAACATAATCCTTCCTCACTACCACACCTTCAAAAGCACCATTTTCACTTAAGTAGCAGCAAATAACTGAATTACTGAAGCTTAAATTCAATCCTTTCAGACCACAAAATAAGAAACTAAATTATTTTTCCATCTGATGAAAGCTCTGGCGCAGTTCAGGTTTCAAGGCAAGGCAGATGACACCAGCTAGAATTCAGATGCCCTAAAAGAAAAACAAGGTAGGATTTACTCCCAGGTGAGACCTGCACACCTGCTAAGGCCGGGCACTGCTCACACTCACTGACAAGAGATGAGAGAAGGTCCTTCTCTGTTGCTGACATGAAGAGAGGAGTTAAAAACTGCTGAAGACGCTGACTGTGCTTGGAGCAAAGAACTACAGGAATGCCCAAAAAGTCACTGTCTAAGAAACATCCTCATGATAAACAAGTGTAAGTCCCTTTTCAAGGGTCTCAGGAGGTCCCTGCCAGCCTCAAGGACTGTAACAGAGCTGGCACTGCCTCCACGAGACTCACCCAGCTCCTCTCCCCCAACTGGGACATCTGACTGGTTTCAGAAGTTTAACCTAAGCCCAATTCCTGAGCTGTGCAGCATTTACTTATGAGATAAAACCAAGACCATTAGGAACTGTAATTATAAATTCCTCAGTAAATCTGCTTTAATAGGAATACACATTCCAAGCAAAGCCACCCTTTTTCCTCCCTAAGAAACAAAGCATACTCAAATATTACCAGGAGACCTCCTCATTCCTAATACTACACTGAACAGAAAGTAAACTTAATGGAAGACAAGAAATATTTCTTCACCATGTATACAACTGGACTGTGGAGTTTCTTGCTGAATCCAAAATCAAATCAAGAGTCAAAAAAGGTCTGAGTCAGATTCCAGATACTCCCACTGTGCCCCAAACAGTAAGAATTTACACTTCTCCATACAAAGGATCCTCACTGCAAAGGCAGGAAACTGTCCCAGTTAACAGCAGCTCTGAACCCTGTGGATGATTATTCCCAATTGCCCCATAGTGCTCCTGTCCAACCTCAATGATTCTTCTGCTGAGTGAATCCACACACAAAAAAAAGTCAGGCCTCCAGACAATGAGAGTCTGAAACAACTGGATGTCATGTCATTTTTTCTGAAAGGGAATGGAAACTCTAATATTTGAAAACTTTTTAGGACTTCTTTAAATCTCGCTCCCCCATATCTTCATCTTGTTTGGGCATCAACAGGAACCACTTCCTGTCCACCTTCCCTGTTTTCCAAACCTCCTGAGCTTCATCACAACTCAAACCTGCTTTTAGGATCAAAACTCTGCATTACCTCAGCACATCACATCAGTTTTATAAACTTTGTAAGGTGACCCCAAACGCTTTCTGACTATTTACAAAGCAACCATAAAACCATTCCAAGTGCTGGAGGGATAAGTCATGGAGGGGAACTGAGAACAATTTACAGAGCGTATTTATGTAAATAGTGGCAACATTCCTCAGCCCTTGCAGGGATATTCACCTCACAGATCCCTCAGAGCTATACAATATAGTAAAATAAGGTACCTGAAGTTGGACATTTACATTTCAAACACTGCTGAAGCACTGCTTGCTTTGCAAACAGAAGTTACTGAAGATTTTACTCTATGCCCATTAGCACCTGCTATTACTAGGCTGAGTCCAAGAGTTTGTTCCAAGTTGGGTCTGAGAGTTCATTTCAGTCAGATGCTAAAATAATTGTGAATGAGAAAGCCAAAACTCATCTGAATATTCAACATCCTCAGTTTACTCTTTCCATAAGCACACAGATAACAAAGGCAATAAGTGCACAGACAACACATCTGACTTCACCTGCCCTTTGGCCACTCACCAAGTCCTGCTGGGGTTTATCAGCACTTCTACACCTCAAAATGAGCTCAGGCCATTGCCTTTTTGTATAAAACAAAGTATTATTCATATTGTATCATTCATATTATTTCTCTTTCATTTTCACCATCCCTGGAGGCATTCAAGGAACAACTGGACGTAGCACTCAGTGGTCTCATCTAGTTGACAAGGTGGGGATGATTCAAAAGTTGGACTCTATGATCTTAGAGGTCTTTTCCAAACTAAATGGTTCTGTGAAATACATTTTCAAATACAAATACATAACCCAGGTATCAGTGCAAAAATCAGATCAAGTCTCCAGGCTGACAAGCATTTTTAGTCAACAGATCCCAGAAGGCAACTGCGCTGTTGAAAACTTATAAATAAAGATCAGATGCTTCATAAAAAATGAAAAATCTTAACCTACAATCTCAGAAATGTAGGATGAGAAAATTCTACTTCTTGACAACACTAAACTGCAGTGAAGAATCACAGAACCATGGAATGGTTTGGGTGGAAAAGGACCTTAAAGCTCATCCCATTCCACTGCCTGCCATGGGCAGGGATGCTTTCCACGAGACAGGTCACTCCAAGCCCATCCAACCTGAACTTCAACAGTTCCAGGGATGAAAGAATCAATAAATGTATGAAGACTCTCTAATAGGAAAAACTACAACTTTCATAGAACTGCATGAAGTATCTGAAATAAGTAAAACTGATACTAACACACTGGTCTTAGAACCGAAGAAAAAGCCTATTTAATTCCTCTTAATTTCCCCTACTCCTTGATCCACACATTTCTTCCTGAAAAGGGCTCTCAGCCCTAGCACAGGCTGCCCAGGGCAGTGGTGTGGAGTATTCAAAACTACGTGGATGTGGCACCTGGGGACATGGTTAGTGATGAACATGGTGCTGGTCCTGACTGACGGTTGGACTTGACTGTCTTTGAGGTCTTTTCCAACCTTGACAATTCCATGATTTACACTCAGGTGCAAGCAGGGAAGCATGGGAGAACCCCAGACAGGAGCAGTCTCACACTCCTCCACCCACATCTGCAGCAGAAGGTGTTACAGTGTCCTGCCTAGCTCCCTGAGCTTCAGAAATAGATTCCCTCACCAATTCCCAAGAACCCAGCCCCAGCAGGAATCCTGCTTTCCTGGTCTCAGCACAAGAGGACAGGCTCAGCAAATGCTACAGAAGCCAAAACATGAGGAGCATTTCTTCCCATGGCTGAGCCAGTTGAGCAGTTCTACCTCATCTGCTCCCGTCTCAATTTAATCCCAGTGCTCCAGACCCCCTTTCCTGCTGTGCCACCACTCCTTGTGCAGCTGCACAGTAACTAGACCAGGAAGCAGAACAATGTGAGAAAATCCGATCAGAAGTACAATATCCCCATTCTAGATCAGCTTCCCAGTCCCATTCATCTCCCAACCACAAACAACAATTGTGCTGGCACAATTCAGAGCACAGTCCATGGGTGAGAACAGACGGCGGGGGAAAGGGGCTGTTCAGGCAGCCCTGCCACCAGAATAGTCAAATTACACCGTGGAAAGCTGTGAATTCACAATCTTCCCCCTACCTCCAGCACCACAATCATCTTGCAGCAACACATTCCAGAGTTTTGTTTCTAAAGCAAATAAACAAGTAAGATTCCAAGGAGAAAAGGACATTTATGAGGCTGACGCAGAATTTAAGGAACTTTGGTCAAATCCATTCTGACTTTTTGACTTAAGTCAGAATGTCCCAGAGGCAGCTGGAAGAGCTGCAAGTGGTGGATGTATGAATTCATTCCTCACGGAACACTCAGTACAGTCCACTGTGGCACCTTCTACCAGCTACAAAAGAAGATAAAAATTGCTACAAAAAGAAGCCAAGTCTGATTTCTATTCTTGAAGCCTGCTAATACTAGTTTGAAAGTTCAAAACTAACTGTTTTTATAAGGCATCCCTTCCATCCCTCTTTGATAATTCAGTCGCTGTCTTTGACCAACGTTATCCCTGGGATCATGGGAAGAAAAAAGTTCTGGCAGAAAAAAAGAAACTCACCAAATCCCACGTGTTGTATCCCAATTCCCAGCACCCACAAGTGGATTACAGTCAGTTCACATTTAAGCAGGAAGAAAAATTGAGTTTTGGTTATATGACGTTTTTAGGGCAAAAGAGCTATTTATCAGAATACTAACATTCTTCTTGTTGCTTCCAAATTCCAGGAAGTCTCACAGTTTTACAGTCACTCAGTTGTGGAAAGCAAAATCAGGGGAGATAAATAAAAACTTCTGATGGCACTTAGTGCAGTGCAAAAACACCATTTCATTAGTACACACACATTATTGTGTAATTCAAAATGAATGTATTAGCTCAATTAATCCCACATTTAATCAGATTTGGTACCTCACATCTGATGAGATGCTTTAATTACAGGTTTTCACCTCTGCCTGTTGCCAATGAAGAGCTAACTTTGCTCTATTTGAATGTTGCAGATGATACCCAAACACAGGACAACCAGCCTCGAGGTTTTAGGTTTTATGCTTCGGTGATTTTTCTACTACATTACTAATCTGTATGCACATTTGGGTTGGTTTATTCCAAAAAGGACAGTGTGTTATGTAAAGATGGGAAAGAAACATACTACAGCCTAAATATTTTCTGCATGAGGTGGTGCATACTTTTTTGTATCTCTGTTAACTTCTTATCAGGAAATGCCAGCCTTCTGCAATGGTTACAAAGCATTTTTTAATTGATTATACATTATTTAATATTGATTATACATTAAAGGTTGGTTTTAATCCTTCACACAAGTCAGTTCCTCGGGAGCTGTGGGATGAGCTCCAGCAACAGGCCTTGGAATCCACACTTCCCATTTCTTTCATTTTTAACAGCTATAACCAATACACAAAACATTTGTAAATCCTATTCCAGAGGCCTTCAAGTTAAGAACAGCTTCACTATCATTTTAAGCCAATATAAGCTGCTGAAAGAACCAGTCCCACCCTTCCCCACGGCCAGTTGCCACATGTCCCTTCCTTGAGTCAGCACGAGCCATTTATGAAGACCCACGGCAAACACAGGATATTCACTCCGTTAAAAATCAGCATTTCACCTCCCCTTTTCCTTTGGGAAGGAATAAGGGAGAAGCTGAGTTAATTTTAACATGACCAGCCCCCCGGTCCAGCTCACTGTGGCCACGTCAGTGTTGGCGTGAGCGGAGCCACAAGGAAAGGACGGGGGACACGACAGCTTGAACTGTGCACGTGGGAATTCATTCTGCCTGGAACTGCTCCTGGAACATCCACAAGGGCAAAAACTGGAAGATGAAGTATTCAGATACTCAAAGAAAATACTCCCTGTCCCAAACTACGCATAAATTAAATGACTCAATGAGTTAGCAGATCAGAGTTTAAATTAAGGACTCACATCGTCATTTCACCTGAGGTATGGGAGCTTTTAGAGTTTTGCTTAATGTTTTTTAATGAATATGAAAACAAAAATCCTAATCAAGATGGTCGTGGAAGCCAAAACTTCAACACATGGCACAGGGACAGGCTGATGATGTAACCCAGCCTGACCAGAGAACGGCACAAAATATACCATAAAAAAACTGCACTACAAAAACCTTCATTCACGGGGTTTCCAAACGTAACCTCGCTTTTTTTAATCAGTGCATACAGACTCTGCCACTTTAACTACAATAAACTGAAGTTCTTATGTAAGAAATCCCTGTAACTCCCCAGACCACCCCAACCTCAGCCTCTCTCTCATCTCTGCACTCCCAAAACACCCCAGGACCGTTCCTGATGACTCCCAGGGCTCCTATCGCCAACCACAACCATCCTCAGGGCACAGGAATGCGATCCAGAGGAAAAGAGACTGGCCCCAGTTCAACCTGGGGCTGGATTCACCCCCCAGGCGCCTGCAGTGCTAAAAGCAGAGCAGTTATGAGAAACTACTCGCTCGAACACACCCTCATCATAAATGCATAGTTGTGGTTCTCTCACTGCGTTCAGACCTTTCCCTTTATCTCATCAGTTGTACTCATACCCTGAGCCAGAGCACTTGTCCACAGGGTGAGTTCATCCATATCTATCTAGGAAGAAAAAAGGCCCACTGAAGTGTGTTCTGATCAGTCAAAGAACCACCAACACCTTTTCCTAGGTCCAGCTGAAATCATACCAGTATACCTCCCAATCGCTTCATTATCCATTCTCAAAAAGTGTAATCATTAGCTCTGAAGTTTAAATTGCTTTTCAAGTTATCACCTCCCTGATCTTTTATCATGACAATATACAAAAAGCAAACCTTGCTTTAACCTCTTTGTAACCATTCTCTGATTTATACGCTGCTGTCAGGGCTCCTTGCTTGGATCACGCAGCTCAGTTACGCCACAACATCCTTCCCTTGACCTCCTCCAGCTCTGAACCCACAGCCACGCACCGGAAGAAAAATACACACTTGATTAATCAGTTTGAGACCTCTTCCTACCTGAAGCATTCAACCATTCCATTAAATACAAAAAAGATGAGAATTCACAGTAAGATTGGGCAGTTAAAAGTTCTGCTCAATTCATGAGTCCTTGAAGAAATTTTGTGGCTTACACAATGTTTTTATTTTCAATGTGCTCCAAATTAACGGTGCACACTTCCTAAATTCCCTGTAGGATAACTCTGAAAGGGTTTATCACCTGTATTTTTAATTGAACTGCCCTGTTTCAAAATACTTCTCCTACTACCCTCACTAGGAGGGCAATACTTCGTGTTGGGTAACTGCAGAGTCTTGAACCCCTCTAGTAACATCCTAAAGAAAACTTACAAGGTATTGGTGATACCAATTAAACAGTGAGATGACTCTGAGAAGTTTGAGAGCTTCCAAGACGTGTTTTGATTCACTGAAGTCTTTATTTCTTTTACCTTCACCTCTAACAACGCACAACTCAGAGATAATGACCATACTACAGCTAGTTCCAAAAATCTTAAAAAAGTTTCATTTTCCCTGTAACAACATTAAACTGGTTTAAACTTTCACTTCAGGTTAATAAGGGATTTTCAATTTCTTCAGTTGTAGAGGCCCAAAATTGCTCCCCCCACCAGCTGTACCGGGCAGATGTGTTCAAGAAACTACTATCAAACTACTAGTAGACACGAGGAGTAACACAAACCACAAGTAGTGACTTTCAAGTCTTTTAAATAGAAGAAAATGAGTTAGAAACTCGTGTGGTACATAATCCTTGTCCTGATGTACTCATCCCTGTTCTCGTGCACTTGTCAGAGCTCAAATTCGGATATTATGAAAGCAGGTGTTAATTTAATTTACCCTTAAGGGCCCTCCAACCCCTCCGGTCCGACTCCCCACAGCCGACGCCGCTTTACCTCCTGCTCCGCCGGTGCCCGGGGATAACGCGCGGAGATGCTCTGAGCCGCCGGTACCGCCACCCCGCGCCCTCCCCACGCCGAGCTCTGTGCCCGGTTTTACCCCAACCCAGGGAGTTCCACCCCAAACCTCCGAGCTCCCCTGTTCCACCGAGCCCCGATCCGGGAGACTTTAACGGGTGGCTCTGGAGGGCCCGGCCCGCGCTCCCCGTCAGTCGCCGCTCCAGGCCGGAGGGGGCCCGTCCCGCGGGCCGGGGCAGCGCCGGGGGGGCCCGGGCGGGACCCCAAGGCCGAGCCCCCCGCCGCCGGCCCCGCCGCCGGAACCTGTCCGGACACATGCTTGCGGCGGCCGCGGCCGGGCCAGGAATGCGGCCGGGGGAG
>JAWWLV010000021.1:19949836-19979715 GCA_035041135.1 Platyrinchus mystaceus | reverse complement strand
ACTGTGTTCATGGGTCGTGATTTTGTGATTAACATGAAAAAGCACCTCTTCCCAGTTTGAACTGCTCAGGCTTTAACCAGTGGCCTTTGTGGGACTGCCATCCTCAAGATCAAAAAGCATCTGATAAAGTTTGATACAATCTATTTTCCACATCCTTACAGTGCCTGATCCATTTTAAGACCGAAGTTAACCTATGGCTGTGTGGCCTAGCACCTCTACCCCATAAAATGCAGCTAATCAGAAATTCCCAGGTCTTTCCTCAGGGATTTTCTTTGGCTCAGATTTACATTCTTCTGCCACACTCATGTCATGAGAGAATAAACAGAAACTCAACCCCCAAAGCAGCCAGGCAGAAGCAGGGACAGCTGGAGCTGCAGGAGATATCCAAGAGCCCCTTCTTCTGAGAACTCCAGGTTTCCCTGGAAATTCCCTGTAAGAGACAAAACCATCAGTAGGAGTGAAAAAAGTCTTGTGGGAAGACAGACCTCTACGAGGACTTCTGCACCTGGTAAAACCGGGAGTGCCAACACCCAGGAGGAGGGAACACAAGGCAGCCCTGGCAGGGCTCTCACTCCCAGTTCCTTGGCCTTCGTTTTAAAAAGCAGAGCGTTAATTCCACATCCAAGAACTTCTTCTACGTGACCTTCTGGGGAACACAGTAGTTTCATGCAAGAGAGAAGAAAACCCAAAACTCACAGGAGATTTTCACAGCAGAACCCTGATGTATTGCTGCCCTTTTTGAGGGAATTCCAGATTATTAGCTGAGTTGAAGGTTTGGATTGGGAGGCACTGTCAGTGGCACAGCCCTGCCAAAGGGCAGCAGGCACCAGGACACCAGTTTATTTAGCAGATCCCAAAGCCACAGACCAACGTGCTGGAGGAGCTGGAAAGATTCCTGCCTCAGCACAGGAAGCAAACCTGCATTGTCTGTGCTGCAAGGACAGCTGCACAACACATGAAATCAGGGGAAGAGGGAAATAACCTCCTCTGTCCTGAGACAAAACCAACATTATCCACAAATCCCAAATGCATAGCTTTTCTCTTTTCATTTCAGAAGAGACCAGATTTATTTGTTTCCCCCCATCTGGTGCACATTCACAGTACGTAAGAAGGAGTTTTGTTTCCAGTACATGTGTCAGATCAAGACCTCAGGGAGAAAGAAGAATCTGCATTTCCAGAAGCCACATGTCAGTTCCCATTCCTGCCTCTGCCACACACAGCACAAAAGCGCCTGAACCAACCAGGAATCAATGTAAGCTGTTCACAGGATATACATTCCAAAGGACAAGTACAAATATTACAAAATGAACAGAATCACTTTTAAAATCCATATATTTGTTTAACCGTTAAAAACAGACACGTACAGAAAGAGATGGCCAAGCAAACAATTCCCCGCTGCTCCAGTTAGTGTTGCCTGCACACACTGGGAACCTTCCTACGGAACCAAAGCTCCGGACACCTTTGCTGGCAAGGGCTGGAGACAACTGGCAGATGATTCCTGACTGGGTGAAGGGCTGAGGCAGAGCCACAGGCCCAGGGCAGCTCTTTCACCGTGTCTGGCTTAACGAAAAGGCATTGAGAGAAAAAGGTTGTCTGGGGATTACGTCAGAGAGCGAGAGAGAGTGAGAGAGTGCGCAAAGGAAATCACACTAACATCAGGGAACACCGGGAAGTTCCTCTTTCCCTGCCACTGCAAGAGGAAAGTATGACAGGTTTGTGGGTCCCAGATTTAGGACAGAGTTTGGAATTAGGTTGGTCCCATGGATATCAACATCACTTGACAGACTCAGAGCTAAAAGGCAGGCAGGCAGGTTAAGGGCAGCAGAACTCCGTGTGCTGCACACACACACTCTCTCTCACTCCCTCTTTTCAGGCTGTCTGAGGTCCCAGCAAGGCCAGCTCAGGAGCTTTTCCCATCCACCATGTAATAGCGATACATTAAACCTAAGACCAGCGCTCCGAAGATCGGGATTAGCCACGTCGACCAGAAACTATGGGGAGAGAAAACGAAACAAACCAAAACATACATACCACGTAAACCAGAAGAATGCATCCAGTTAATAATTCACTCCTTATTACACACCAGGGAACCCCTGGGAGCTGTATCCCACAGGGTGACCCCCCAGCCATGGCCACAGGCCGGCCAGGTCGCCCTGTCCCTGTGCACAGGCTCTGCAGCCCCCGCAAGAGGCCCAGGCGTGGCCTCGTGCCTTGGAAAACAGCAGCTGGATGGCTCAAGTTTCCAGCTTGGCACATACAGAGAGCAATTTCGGCTTTTTGTTGTTGGTTTGGGGTTTATTTTCCTTAAATAAGTCAGGCTGTAATTTGTGTTGTACAAACAGTGGAGCTGACTCAAGGATGGCTGTGCCACAATAAATCTGCCTCGCTCTGACACCAGGGGCCAAGGGCTCACCCTCAGCAGCCTTCTGAGCAAAACCTTCTGCATCAGCTGCGAAAGTCCTGTGCTGGTTTCAAGGATTTTCAACTCAGTGGGTCTGGTCCCAGTAAAATCCTCCAAAAACCCACATATCACTGTGTTGTGTCACCCCACGGCCCACAGCGACCACCCAAATAACCCCTGTGGTTATAGGGATGCAGCCACAGCCCTGCAACACCAACACATGGGGCAGAGAATTCCAAACACCAGGATGCTGGTTCTGCCCAGCACAGAGCAGGGGACACAACCCACAAGGGAGCTGCACCCCTGGCAGCTGTTCCTTAGGCAACTTATTTTGGAGTATCTGCTTGCCAGGACACTACAGTACATCCCCAGGGATTTTTCCTGCTCCTTGGAGTTAATATGCAGTTCTACAAACAGAGTCCCAACCCCTCCATTTCTTACTCTTATTTTGAGGAGATACTATACCTTGTTTGGCCTGAGGATGTCACACTTGGATTCTGGAGGAGGAAAGAGGGAGTTAGCAGGGGAAAAAAAGAAACATTAAACATGTGCTAATAAGACAAGCCTGAACATGAGCTTACAAATACAGAGGAAAAGTAACCCTGCCCTCCCAAACACCCTTTGTCACCAGTGTGGATGTTTTTGGGGATGTTTGCTGTTGTCTTCATCTCCACATTCTTTCCATCAATCCAACCTGTCTCACTCAGTCACCAACTCCACCCTGGAGATTTCACCCCTCTCAAAACAAGGCCTTGCTCATTACCTCACAGTTTTGGGGTTTTTTTGTGCTTCTCCCCTATTTATTTGTACATTACTGATTCTATTTCTTGCTGCCATCTATAAATTATACTGAGACCTGCTTTTAAAGCAGATTTTGCCTGCTGGAGAGCTCTCAGATGTGCATAACGTGCTGCACTTACTGCTCAGAAGTGAAAAATACTTAAAAAAATATTTAACTCAGATCTAAGGGAGCTACTCAGATCATCACTGAGCTCTGTGCACAATTTTGGTGTGTGATTCTGTTTATGAATTGGAGTTGTACCAAACAATCAATTTTAAGGTGAATATGTGCATGATCACACAGCCCCACGTTATAACTAAGCATTTACCCAGCCTGAGTTATCCTTGATTTCCCTGCTGACAGTTCCCTTCTGGATTCGTGCTGCTCTGCAAGTGGCCCTGCTTGGAGCAACATCTCCTGAAAGCCTCGTTGAAGCCAGAGCTGTGCCCTGTCCAGGCCTCCCAGCCCAGGCAGCTGTGAGGCACATGTTTACCTCCCAGCTGGGATTCTATTTATTGCCTTTTCCCTCTCCCCATCCCTTCCAAAGGCAGTTTTGCAATGCTGTGCCCTGTTCTAATCCAGGAGTACCTGAGTGTTAAGCAACACCACTGATCCCTGGGGCAGTTAACAGAGAATTCCTGTTTGCCAGCCTTGCCTGGCTCCTGGCTTGAAGGGAACAACAAAGGAACCAACAGTTTCGTGGTCAGGGCACAGCAAGAAATGCAAAAAATGGTCTGTGGCTCAAGGTGTGGAAACAACATCGCTGCTGCCAGCGGAGAAAGGGCACAAAAACCCACTTCCAATTTCACACTGAGGTGCCCGCTGAGCTTCAGAACAAAAACAAAGGTAGAATTTGCTTGAGAGATTTAGTCATGACTGTAGTTTGTGTAAACATAAAGCCACAGGCTCCACAGGGGAAAAAAGGGGAGAAAAAAAACCCTAAAAGGCATTTGACATTAAATTAAAGCAGAAAATTGAAACACAGAGAGCTTACCTTGGAACCTTCGTTTTTACGATCCTGCTGTAAGGGAGAAAAAAGAAGATAAAAGATAAGCCTTCAAGGGGAAGCTGCAGCCTTTATGAGGGAATTGTTCTGTACACAGTCCTTAGCACCAGGTAATTGCCTGGGCTCAGTTTTCAAAGGAGTACTTCCTTCAATACCCAAAGCAGGCAGGAAGGAGGTGTTTGTGCTCCTGGGATCTCTCACCTTCCTGAGCTCAGAATTACAAGGCAAAAGGCAGTTGTGGTCCCACCGGCTACGGAGGGAACCCGTGAGATCAGCTGAAGTGCCCCTGATTTAACTGAAGTGAGAAATCTGTTCTCAATGGTGGAAGGGAAAGACTAATTTAGTTTTATTTCCCCAAAAGAAATTCTGGACAACACAGGGACTGACTAAACCCCTTAACTACTGACTTATTTTCTTAGAGTCACCTCTCACACCAGCTGGGCCTTACCGGGTGCACCTCCCCGATGTAGTACTGCTTGAGCATTTCCCTGGCATCCGTGGAATGCCCCACATCTTCAAAGCTCTCTGTGGCATCTCTGCCAGCCTGTTCCAGCAACACCTCTTCTCCACCTGGATGCTGGAAGAGAAGACTCCAGGTGAGCCAAGGGCTGGATGCAGAAAGGCACTGAGAGTGTCAACAGCCTTCCTCCCAGCCTATTGTGTTCATCACGGATGCTGCAAATCAACATCCAAAGATTTAATTGTCCCAACATCTCCTCAGGAATTCAGACACCAGTGGAGGAAAGGATATTCTATTTCTTCGGGTCCTACAAAAATGACAGTGTTTGGCTGACGGCCTCTCTCTGCCCACAGCTGAGCAATAAGGAATAGAGAGGAGCAGAGGAGAAATCACAACTCTGGTGCAGCCCCAAAAATACTGAACTTGATCCAGTGTGCAACCACCCAATGACATGGGGAGAGGAAATAATGAAATATCACAAAAATTATACTGTTTGACATCACACACTGGTTTCAGAGATCCAGAGTTACAACAATCAAATCCAAAGGGAGCTCCCCAGAGACACTCCACTGCTGTGGGTGGCAGTTTGTCATGGCTGACTCTCAGACCAAGGAGGACAAACTGACACAAACCCAGGCGCAGTTCTGTTTCCCGTGATGGGTTGGGTTCTCCTCTAGCACTGTCAATGCCACAATTCCAGGAACAGCCTGGCAATGGGGAGCACTAACCACAGACTCAGCAGAGGGACAACCCCTTTACAGCCTGAGTGTGAACAAACAGTTCTGTGTGAGCTACCAGCTAATCCAGTTACACCAATACAGGGGTCACACGTCCCTGGGCACGCACAGGGACTAACCCAGTTTTCCAGAGTATCAGGGAACAAGCCTCGAATTGGAGAGGAGAGGTTGGACTATGTTTCACATCAAAGGACCAACACCCCTGTTTCTCTCTGTAGCATCCTTCTCCTTTCCACAAACACAGAACAGTTGCCATTGCACCTCTTCCTTCAGCTCGTCTGGTTTTGCTCCCAGAAGTATGGATATTCCCACCTGGCTATCTCACCTCATACCAAACACAACGTGGACACAAACCAGCCCCATTGTTTACTCAGGGGAGCTGCTGCAGCCAATCCTGCCATCCTCATATCAGAGCTCTTTATTTGGAAAAAATCCCTTTACTGCCCAGGTATGTCACAAAACCAACATGGAGCCTTCTCAGGAGCCACGAGGGGCAAAGTCTGCAGTGGGGGACACAGTTTGTTAGCAGGCACTTATCAGGTGGCCTTAGCTGGGAAACCAAGTGAGGCTCCACAGCTCGTTCCCTGTGCCTGCCTGCAGCTCTTGCTTGATCCCAGAGGAGTCAGGTCAGGACTGCTGGATGCTGTCTGTGCACAGTGCTCAGAACAACTGTCCAATTTTTACCCAGGATCCACAGGAACCAGGGGATGAAAAGCTGCCCATTTATTTAAGCCTTTCAGGAGAACCCCATAGGGATGTCTCATCAAAAATCTCGTATTTCAGATGGGAAAATACCAAAACTGAATTTTAAGCAGACAACCTTCCTTTCCTAATCATCCACCCTAAAAGGGCAGACAAAACCCTGCAGGAACAGAGAGCATGAAGTAGATCTTGGCTTTCAGTGACATCCAGTCTATGCACAGACAAGAGACAAGAGGAAGGGTAAAGTTCAAGAGAGGAGAACAGTAACATTCACTCATCTTTACTTCTTTGGCTCTGAAGTCTTTCTATGCACGTGCTATAATCCACAGGTAAGAAAAACAATTATTTATTCATGCATATCTGTCCTTCGCTGCAGCCTCCAAGCCTAAAAGAAAAAGACCTTCAAAACACGTTGGCATCTCCTGTTTCTGAAGGCCTCCCCTCTCCAGACAGCATTGCTTCAACCAGACAATTCCTACCTTGTCCTACCCCAGCAAACGCAAACCCAGACTATTTGTACAGGAAGTCATTGACTCTGCCACAAAACTTCCCAAAGCTACAGCTCCTGCAGGAAAACATGGAAACTGAGAGTGTTGCAAACTATGAAAGAGAAAAAAAAAGAAAAAAATACTTCCACAGGAAACAATGGCTGGAAAATGTCAGTTTCTGGAAAAAAAAGAGCCAAAAGCAAACCAGGAGAGTGAGAGCACACCCCAAACTTCCTGCACAAGGAGAGAGCCTGGAGTCACCTCTCCACACACCCCAAGGGCCTGTCTGGCTGGGAACTGCTGATACAGACCTGCTGCAGACACAAACAAGCTCAGCAGCAGCAGTAAGCCTCAGGGCTAATTAGATCACTGTGTCAGGTAAGACACAAGATCATCAGGTTGAGGGGGGGATGCAGCTTTTATTCCTAGTGCCCATTCTTCCCGACACTAGGATAAGCCAGGAAAAGGAAGAGCATTTATTCCTGTGCAATAATAATGTGCCACCATCATACAAGCCAGAATCAAGGGCAAGCAGCCACCTGGACAAATGGTGTTTGTCAGCCACACATCCTTCATAGCTTGTTGAAAGGCACAGAGCATGTTTCCCAAAAAACACCTCTGCAAAGCTGGAGCAAGTCAGCACAAGCAAATCCCTGGTGTTCCTCCTCCTCCCTCAGAGGAGGTGTATCCTTCCTGGCTTCGGATACACCAGATAATGTGGGAATTAAATGCAGAAAGACCAAGAAAGGAGTTACAGAATCCTGCAATAGTTTGGATTGGAACAGATCTTAAAGGTCATCCCTGCCATGGGCAGGGACACCTTCCACTAGACCAGGTTGCTCCAAGCCCTGTCCAATATTGGTTTCAATATTTTTTTTCAATATTTTCAAATACAGCTGGGCCAGTAAGGGGATAAGAACCTAAAAACTTGGTGCCTCTTTAGTGTGAGAAACCATCTGCCCCTTCCCTCCTCTCTCCATTCATTGCAGTGATAATGCTCTCACCTCCAGCTCTTCCCAGCACAGAGCCCACCTGAGCTGTGCCTTCCCACCTGCCTGCAGAGAGAGAACTCTTGTGGAACTGTGTACCTTCAGGGGCAAGCTGTCAGGAGCAGAGAGTATTTCCTTCTCTTGAGGAGCATCATACCTGAGACCAACTGACTGATCTGAGTGAGAGGTGTCACAGCCCAGGCTCCTTCCACTTGGAAACTGGAAATAGATTCCTGCTCACACCTATCATGGGGATCAGGAGCCACAGCATGTGCTGAGACACACAGCTGGAGGCTGCTGTGTCTTGTGGGCTCAGATAACACACAGAAGGGTTTCCTGGAGAAGCATGGATCTCCAAACTCTTCTAGTCTTGTGTAAAAATGGAGATAAACCATGTCCCCGTGCCATAACTGAAAATAAGTCTACTAGAGATTGTGCACAAGTTAAAAGCCCAGATTTTAATACCAGTGTGGTGATGGTGTAAGTGTGAGCACTACAGATCTCAGGGCACCTACAGAGGCAGAGCTGCCTCCCTCCACCCCTCATTCACCACTCACCCCCCTGAGCACCCAGCCTGTCCTTGCTTTTCTAGACCACTGAAACCAGGAGTAATAACACGTATCCTGGTAGTCGAAGTTACTCAGATTTGAGAGAAAACGTATCTCCATAAGGCTCTCTCAGATTTTAAATAATCCCGTTTCATTTCAGGCACTCACAGGCTCTCTGAAGCACAGAAGGTGCATCTCTCAGAAACACATATGACATTTCAGCCAGCAGCACACAGATTTAGGGTTGGCTAACCTGCTGGATTTAAGCTCGCAAGAATCACGAAGCAAAATTTGATCTTTTAGCTGTGAGGCTTCTTCAGGATTGCACAATCCCCCCAGGTAACGCACCAGCGGGCTCAGCAATCCTGGCCAAATAATCTGTGAGCAAAGGCCAGGACAGGCACCCACCAGACACTGCTGCAGTGAGCACACAGGGCCGAGGGGACACGTGACACTGACACCGAGCGCTGCGGTGGCACCACACAGAGCTCTACAGCAGCAGCTCATCACAGAGACAGAGCTGTGACTTCCAAACGACACAAACACTCCTGGTTCCCATTAGTTGCACACTGTTCCCAGCACTCCAGTGGGTAACAGATATAAAGAGGATTTTTGCCAATGAATTAGGCCTTGATCTGCGTTTGCAGTTCCCCTGTGCCAGCGAGGGGTGTGCACAGCCCAGCGTTGTGTCAGCCGCGCTGGCACAGCAACAGTGCCCTTATTCTTCTCCCTTTCCCTCGTCCAAGTAGGTCCTTTCATGTCAGAAGAATACAAAAGGGGTAAAGGGCCTGGAAAGTGCAAAGTGAAATATCATCTCAAGGGAAAACACCATCTCGAGGTAACACTCAGGGCATTCCTGAACCTGGTTTGCTGTGGGGGCTTAAGTGTTTTTCTGGGCCCATTTAAATTCCCAGGGTGTCTCAGGGAGCAGGGCCCAGGCTCCATTTTACACAGAGAACACTGAGGTGAAGACTGTGACCTCCCTGCAGTGTCCATGCTATGAATCACAGCACAGAGCCCAATGCAAGACAAGACACGCAGCTCCTGCAACTGCTGTCTCGACCTCCAGCTGGTGCTGGCTCTTCCTAAACCCTAAACCAGCGTTTTGAAGTGAATTGCTTTTCCACATGTTTGCCAGGTCTTCCCCTGAATTTACTTAACCATCGTGCACCCACAACCCCCTACCACCAAACTGTCCTGCTTCCACCTGGCACATCCTATCCCACCAAACTGCCATGCCTGGAGAAAAGGAGGCTCAGGGGGGACCTTCTCACTCTTTCCAACTCCCTGACAGGAGGGTGGAGCCAGGTGGGGGTCAGGCTCTGCTCCTGGGGAACAAGGGACAGGGCAAGGGAAAATGGCCTCAAGCTGTGCCATGGGAGGTTCAGGTTGGACATCGGGAGGAATTTCTTCAAGGGGCCATCCAGGGAAGAGGTGGAGCCCCCATCCCTGGAGGTGTACAAGGAACAACTGGACATGGCACTCAGTGCCCTGAGCCAGGTGACAAGGTGGGGATCGGGCACAGGTTGGACTCGATGACCTTGGAGGTCTTTTCCAACCTCAGTGATTCTGTGATTCTGGACCCAAAGAACAAACCAGGTTGTGTCCAACTTTATAAATAAATACTGAGAGCTGCACAGCAAGGCAGCCTCCAGCTGCCAGGTGATCCTTCCCTCCTGCCTGCTGCACCTCCACCCCTCAGGAGGCAACTCTGTCACCACACGCTGTGACTCCACCACAGACAGGCTTCAACCACACATGCCCAGAGGGAAATCAGAGTTTAATTTAGACCAGCAGAACCAACAAGCTGGAACATGTGCATTTCAATTAAGTGTCTTCAGCCCAACCTTTGTACATTGCCCTGCAGATGCCACAAAGTGTTTGCTGTTACTTTAAGCTGTGATAAAAACCCTTTGAAATTTTGCTGTCATTTCTTTCCACTCTATTTCCAGCTCCCAGCACTCGGGATACCACTCTCAACCTTCTCAAAACTAAAAGTCAAAAGCATCAAAAATATTAGGAAAATATTCTTTAGGAATATTAAGAAAATATTAGGAAAAAATTCTTCGCTATGAGGGGTGGTGAGACCCTGGCAAAGGTTGCCCAGAGAAGCTGTGGCTGCCCCACCCCTGGAAGTGTCCAAGGCCAGGCTGGACACAGCTTGGAGCAGCCTGGAATAGTGGAAGATGACCCTGCCTGCGGCAGAGAGTGGGACAAGATGAGCTTTGAGGTCCCTCCCAACCCAAACCAGTCTGGGATTCTGTGATCAAGAAATTTTGAAGAAATTTTTGTTCCCACATCCAAAGGAAGTGGGGATTTGGTAGAGGCTGCATTTATTCCAAACCCCTGGTGCGTGGTCCCCTCTGGGCAGCGGCTGCTTCATCACCATCCCCTTCTCCTCCGAGTTCTGGGTTGTCCCTGCAGACTCCACACCTGAACTACCGGTGTGCCCCGATCCTGTTCGCCCCGCAAGCCGTGGAGTGGCTGAAGGGGCGCTGCACCTCCCCGTGACGTGCCCCGATAGATTTCCTGAGAAACCTGGAATTGCCTCAGAGGAGAAGCAGCACAACCCCAGCCCCCTGCCGGGCTCGGCGCCTTCACCCCCGTGCCCTGGGGGGCTTTTGGCCCGTCCTGGGGCAGCGCAGGGACCCCACAGCCAGGGCCGGGCGCTGCCTCGGGGACACCAGGACCCACCAGGCGGGGCCCCTTGCCCTTGCACTCCCAGCTCGGGACCTCAGCCCCCTTCCCTCACCCCCCGCCCCCCAAGCCCGCCCCCTTCCCTCCCGACCCCCCTCGTCCCCACCCCGCTCCCCTCAGTCCCCCGAGGGGCCGGGCCTCACCTCCTCCAGGAACCGGGTGACATCGTAGACGCGCCCGTGGATCACCAACCAGGCCTCGCGGCTGGAGTTCCGCTTTCCCACCTCCTCCAGGGTGAACACGGGCCCGGGCCCGTCCCCTCCCGCCGCCGCGGTCTCCCCGCGCCGCCCGCCCTCCATGCTGCCCGCCGGCCCTACGCGGAACGCGCGGCCTGGCCCGCGCCGGCCGCCGTACCGATGGCGACTGCCCGAGCGGCTCCGGTCGCGCCCGACGGCCAATGGGGAGCGAGCGCTGCGGGGGCACCGCCAGCGCAGCCAATGGGAGCGAAGGGCGGGAAGCGCCGCGCGAGCCGCGCCTCAGGCGACGGGAGCGGCCCGAGGAGGACGGGACGGGCAGGGACGGGACGGGCAGGGACGGGCAGCCCCGGCTCCCGGTACCGGCCCCGAGCCGCCCTGCCGCTCCCTGCCGCCGCAGAGCGCGGTGCCGTCAGCAGCCCGCCCGCAGTGGTGCCCGCGGTCCGCCCCAGCCTCTGGTAATTACCCCCGTCCGGCCTGGGGAGTGTGGAGAGAGCTTGGGATCTCTCTGGGAAGCCTCTGATCCTGCCGGGGGCTGCCCGAGCCGCAGCTCCCTCCCACAGCCGATCCTCGGGGTGCCTCCGGGGCGGGGAGGCCGGTGCGGCCCTGCCCAAGGATCAGTTCAAGCCACCTGCAGCAGATGCGGGGACACGGACCTGCAAGCAGCGGCTGTTCGATCGGTGTATGTGATGTGTGCTGGCAGGAATTACTTGCCAGGGTCCCCTGGCAGAGCTGTAGCTCTCCTCTGATATGGTTCGGATTCCCGTCGGGACAGCTTTTCCACTGCTCCTTTTGTTTTGGTTCTTCCTGTGTGTTTATAAAACAGATGTCATCTCACGGGTCTTTAAACTAAGCCAGCAGAGGAGCAGCTCCTGATTTTTACCAGTTTCTAAAGCAAAGTTCACATGCAGGTCTGATGTGAGGTGCTGAACAATTCTCCTCCCTCCAGCCACTTGGAACAGGCTCAGGGACCCAAGTAACTTGTGAGCCTGGTGGTTTTTCTTTATGAACTGGCATTTGTGGAATTTATTTCCTTGCCCCTGCAAGCTGGGCAGTGGGTGTTTGTTTAACAACTGCTGAGGAGGCAGAAACGCTGAGTTGTCAGTGCTAAACTGTGACCAGCACTGGCTAAAGGTTAAAGGTGTGTGCAGGGACAGTCTGATGGGCTCCCTGCTGGGCAGGCTGCTAAAATCCCCCTGGATTTTAAAGGGAGCTCAAGTGAAGTGCCTGTACCTGCTGCCACTGAGCTGGGATTTCTGTGGGAATGAGACATCCCTAATGCTGCAGTTCAGGAGATGTGGCAGCTCCAGGATGTTTCCCTATCCATGCTGTGTGTCCACATCCTGTATAAAGACAGGGTGGCTGCCTGCAGGTCCAGGCTGTGTGTCACAAGCCTGTCAGGTCACTCTAGTTGGAGAGAAAGATATTTTATATTTTTGGAGGGAAAGAAATGGCCCCAGTGGTGCCACAGCTTCTCTGGGCAACCTGTGCCAGGGCCTCAGCCCCCTGGGTACAGTGGCTGTTTTGCTCCTGCATCCTGGCTTGCCAGGTACAGCAGTGACACAGGTAACGATGGTGGTGCCCAAGGAGCTCTCTATGGATTCACTGGGACCAGAACTCCAGCCCTGCTCTCCCTCCCCACCACCAGGCCCAGACACAGGTCTGAGATGTGTTGTGTCTGTGGAGAGCAAAACCTTGGGGGCAGGGGCTGCTGTCCTGCCCAGAGCTCCAGCACAGTGAGAGCAGAGCGTGGTGACCAGGGCCTCATGATTTTCCTGCCCTGTTTCCCGCTGTAACTCATCCAGAAGGATGTGACATGCACGAGACTGTGGCAATGTGCAGATCCTGTTCCCTGGAAAGTTTTCTTTCATCTGTAATCACTTAATCAAAAGCCATAAATCAGTGAGGGAAGGCTCAAATGCACAAGCATGGCTGCAATTTGTGCCTTCCTGCCCAGTGTTTTGCTTGGCATGCGGAACTCCAAAACTTTTCCTGAAAAAGTGATGATGACACTGGGGGAGGAATTGGTGAAACTGGACAGTGAGGCCACTTGCATTCCAGGTCCGCTTCCATCATCCCTGCTTCCTTTTCTTTCATTGTAGAAGATTCAGGGAGCAAATCAGTGGGTTTATTTATGTATTTACTCTGGAATTCACCGTTCCAGGCTGGTTTTCCACTCCTGGGTGTTGTTAACACACCACTGGCACAGGCAGGCTGCTGTCACCTCCTTATGCATCTTGTGACAGAGAAAGAGCAAACCCATTTTGCCCGTGACAATTCCACATGGAAAAGCATTTGACTCAAAGCAGGGTGCTGTCACCTCCCCTCAGCCCAGGAAGGTGCCATGGGTATCGCTCCCACATCCTTCCGAACACCCTCCACCACATTCCGAGCGCAGCTGGGCTGTGTCCTGCTCCCACCTCACTCCCCAGGGCAGCTCCCCCGCCCCAGGTGACTCTTCTGCCTCCCAGTAATTATTTTTATCTCCTTTTGTTTGCCAGTAAAAATCCCTCCCAGTTTTACAGTTTTCCATCTGACACATGGATTTTTGCTGGTGTCCGTTTCCTCGTCCCCTGGCCAGGGCAGAGGGAAGGGAGGATCCCAGATCACTTCATACCAGAGGAATTTTCACGTGCTTTTCCACCTCAGGTGAGAGCCCCCAGGACAGTGTCAGAGATGTTTCTGGGGCCAAGGAGACACCCCAGAGTGGCAGAGAACTACCCTGTGATCCCAAGGACCTGCTTGCCAGCACCTTCACCTATGGGCACCAGTTCTGCTTGGGAATCACTCAGTGGGATCACTGGGAAAATAGGACTTCTGATTCGTTACCCAAACTGTGAGAGACTGTGGGACAGTCTCTGCCCCAAAATCCTGCCCCAGGGACCTGGTTTGCTGTGCCAGGTGAGGGAGGGGGATTGGCAGGTGGCCGGAGCACAGGGAACAGGAATGTGTGGGAACATCTCTGCTGTTTGAAAGACCAGAACAAAGGGAAAACCGCAAATAAAAGTACAAAATAACGATTCCTGTGTAACACTTGGAGGGTTCTGCCAATGTTTGCCAATGAATGTCTGGCTCAAGCTGTAACATCCCGGATCAGGTGTGGTGCTCCCTGTCCCCTGCCCTGAGGTGCAGCCAGTGCAGTGTCTGGCTTCGTTCCTGCCGGGAATGCCAGGCAGCAGCTCTGTGGGGATGGCCCACCCTTCGGAACACACCCGGCCCCGCTCCCCGTGTCTGTGCCAGCAGTGTGGCACTGGCTGCTCTGGTGACACGAATTAAGCACACCTGGGCCTGGCCAGGTGAGGCTCACTCGGGGATCTCAGCACTTACAGGTGGGCACTTCCCTGCTGTCGCTCCCGCTGGGTGGGCAGGGGGACATTCCTGAGCCCAAGGGACATTCCTGAGCCCAAGGGACATTCCTGAGCCCAAGGGACACGGCTGTGCCCCTCCCCGCCCACCAGAGGGCGCCCTGCCCCTCCCGACGTGGCGGGCGCGGGGCGCGCCGGGAGCTGTAGGCGGCGGTGGCGCGGGGAACGCCGGGAGCTGTAGGCGGCGGTGGCGCTCGTCACGTCCGGTGCGTCAGTTCCCGGCGGGATGGCGGCTCGGCGGGGCCGGGCGGTGCGGCGGGAGCAGCTCCCGGGCCCGCCCGGGATGGCGGCGCTGCGCGAGGAGACCGTGAACGGCTGGGTCCTGCAGTTCTACTTCCACCGCGCCATGGAGGCCTATCGCTTCGGGCGCCACCGCGAATTCCGCCAGCTCCGCGATATCATGCAGGGTGCGGGGCCGGGCCGGGCGGGGGGCGCGGGGCGGCCGGACCGCGCCGCACCGCCCTCACCTGCCCCTCGTCCTGCAGCGCTGCTCGTGCGACCCCTGGACAAGGAGCCGGCGGTGGCCCAGATGCTGCGGATAATGCAGCTGCTGTCGCGGGTCGAGGAGGGCGAGAACCTCGGTAGGTGCCTTCCCCGCGAGCCCCGCTGCGTGTCCTGGGCTGTGTCTGTGCCCCTGCGCTGGCCTGAGCCTGTGGGGCTGTGGGGGCTCTCCCTGGGGGTAAGGGGTGGCTGTTCGTGCCTGTGTCTCGCTGCTGGGGCCAAGAGTAGCATCCGTGGTGCTCCAGGGCTGGCCTGGTGTCCACGCACACCAGCCTGTTGACTCCTGCTCAGCTTCGGAGCTTCCAAAATGCTCCCATGGGTCAGTGCTGGGCACCTCCGAAGTTCTCAGGTGCTGCTCCCGGAGCTTTCCATGGCTTGGGGAATTTCCCCCTTGGGGCAGGGGGAAATTGCCGTTCAGATACTGGGCAGTGCCTCATCTTCAGCCTCAGTAGCCCTGAGATTTATAAGCAGCCTGTGCAGGTGCAGAGCTCCCACCCGTGTAGGTGTATAACCAGCTCTCTGCAGGGAAGCACCGTGAGCCCTCCCCAACCCCTTGGATGACAATTCTTGTAGATTGTACCTTCGACAAGGAGTCGGAGCTGACCCCACTCGAGTCGGCCCTTGCCGTCCTGGAGCTTGTCCACAAGGAATTCTCCATGCCGGAGAAGACAATGGAGACTCTGCAGAAAATGGTGAAGGAAGCTGTAAGAACTTTTTCTTCCTCAAGAAATGCTTTGTGCAGCTTTTGCCTTGGAAAGGTCCTGTGTTGGGATGGTGGGAGCTGCCTTATGTGTGGAATTCTCTCATTAGCTGCAAACTTGTGTCCACAGTGATGTGCAAGTTGGCTCTGAGCTGTTTCCTGTGCCCTGCTTCAAACTGTCCTTGTTTTACTCTGCAGGCTGTTATTGTCTGCATCAAAAACAAAGAGTTTGATAAAGCTTCCAAAATTGTTAAGAGGCACATGGCGAAGGATCCCAAGAACCAGGTGAGTATGTGTTGGAATAAAGTGGGGGCTGCCTGATGTATCCTGGGGGGTGTTTGAGGGGTGTCTGATGTGCCCTGGGGTGAGGATGCCAAAATGGAAACAGTCCTCCTGGAGTGATGGACCCTCAGTGTTGCACGTTTAGATTATCACTTTGGAGCCTCCTCTGTCACTCATTTTTCTTCCATGGGTCTTCCCAGCATCCCCATTTATCCCTTGCTGAGCCTCAAACTCGCATCTAGAGCTGGTTCTGGGGCCAGCAGAAGTTCCTATTCCTGTTTCTGCAGCCACTGGGGTGCTTGGGCACAGGAGGCAAGGAGAATTCCTGAAATAAGGTGGCTCTGCTGTTTCTTCTTCTGTTCCTCTGGCCTTTTCCCAGCCTCATTGCAGTGTAAATTGGTAATTGCCTGGAGAAAGGCAAACAGGAAAGGCCCAGATCCTTGCTGTGGTTGTCACTGTTTCCCTTGTCCCTGAACAGTGTTCTTACCTAATTCGACGATTCCCTTCCCTAGAAAAAGAGGAACGAGTGGCTGGCTGTCATCCGGGAGAAGAATTTCTCTCATCCAAAGGTCAAAAACTTCTCCTACAAGGACTTCCAGCAGAGCATATTTGAGTTTTTGAAGGTCTATGTGGATGACTCGGAGCCGCTGCTGCTGACGGTGCGTGTCCACCCCAGTCCCCTGGAGCTGAGGTGTCCAATTAGCAGAGAATTAAATCCAGAATACTTTAAATTCAGTCCATCCCTAAAAGGTTTATATGGTTGAACATGTTTTTCAATCCATGAAATGCCTTGGGGAGGGGATAAAATGGGATGGGAGCATGAGGAATCACCTCTATAACGGTGCTGTGCTTTTTCTCTCTCCAAGGTAATGAAAAAAACTTTGGAACACACCGATGAACCAAAATCCTTGTTGGTGACAGCCAAGTCTGCAGATGAGCCAAAGGACCAGACAGCAGCTCCAGAGGCCTCGGGAAGGGCAAAGGGTCCCACAGGAGCCTCAGAGCCTGCAGGAGCAGCAGAAGAGCCAGAGGGAGCTGCCAGCCCTGCAGAAAGGGCAGAGCATCCCGCAGTGGCTCCAGAGGCCATGGAAGGAGGCAGTGGCCCTGCAGCAGCTCCAGAAGCTATGGAAGTAGCCACTGATCCAGCAGCAAGTCCTGATCATTTAACAGCAGAGCCTGATGTCCCAAAGGATACTCCAGAGCCTGTGGAAATAGCTAAAGAACCAGCAGCAGTAACTGCAGAACTCCCAGAAGTGTCCGCCAGGGACTCAGAAAGGTGGGCAGAGGAGTCTGGCCCTGGACTGTGGATGAAGTGTGGCCACAGTTCTCTTCCATAGGGTAATCCCCTGTGTCCAGGCAGCTCCTAACTCCCTAAATGCCAAGCCAGGCCAGCCCAAAGGTGTTGGTGCAGGACTGCGGATGCCAGGAAAGGTGTTGAGGTGGTTTGGTTTGGTTGCTTTTGTGACCAGGGAAGGGGGGCAGTGGCTGCAGAAGGTTTGCTCCTGTGGAGCAGAGCTGGAATCCCTGTGGTTCAGCCCTTAGCTGGGAATAGTAGGGCAGCAGTGGAGCATGGACATGTGTTCTCCAAACCTGCTTCCTGGGACACTGCACTGTTTAGGAGGGCGGACAGGTGGGTTGGGAATTCCCTCTTCCTTGGAGTCCATAAGGCAGGTATTGGGGGTCCTAGTGGAGGGAGAGGCCGGATTTTGGGGCAGCAGAGCTCCCATGGTGGTTTCTCTACAACCTGCTCAGTTGTGTTTATTTTGTAGGCAGCCCCCTGGAGCTGTAACCTCGTGTGGGATTTCTGTTCTGAGAGAAGCTTTCAAGATCCTGTCGGACTCCTGGGACTCTGACGCACTCTTCACCAAACTGGATGAAACAGACTTTACCTTCCCCAAGCAACTGTCTCCTTCTGTATCCCACAGAACCAAGAGACGGAAAGAAGTGGAGAATCAAGATTCTGAGATCTCAGACCCTCCTGAAATACCCCATAAGGGCAAACGCTTGTTCACCATAAGCAAACTGGTAATGGAGGCAGACAACCAGTCCAGCAAGTCGAGTGAGAGCCCCGACTCTTCCCAGGAGCCCGTGGTCTCTTCTGCTTCCAGACCCAGACCTGTTCAGAAATTCCATGACCAGCCAGTGACTACTGAGAGTGCCAAGTATGGAGCCCCTGACTTGTGGTATAGTCTGCTCTGCCCCCAGTCTTGTCTTGCACTGATGTCAGTAGTGTGAGCACCAACTTCTTGCTCTTTAACCCAAAGTGAGAGTATTGACCTTGTCCACCAGCGCACGTGGAACTGGGCACAGCAAACTCTTTCCTGTCCTCACATTTGGCTTTAAAATTAATTATGGGTTAATGGAGAGGAGAAAGCAATCCAGCTCCCGCTGGCAGTGAGGTGCTGTGGGTAGTCCTGGCAGGTGATTCCAGTGCAGGTAACACATGTTTCTCTGCATTTTTCCCATCTTCAGCATAATTGACCAGAGTCTGTAGGAGCATCCTGTGGAACAGTTTAAACTGTGCTTTTCACCTCTTGAGAAACACAATGTCCACAGGCTGGCTTTCTGTGCTGGGTGGCCCTGCACCTCTTCCCAAAAAAACTTCTCCTGAGCCAGAAGCCAAAGTAAATCCTCGTCTGCTTTCAGGTCCTTCCGGGAAAGGTGGAACAGCTCACGTGGCAGGGGAGGCAAGGAATTTTGGAATGAGGAGGATGAGCTTTTCTCAGATACAGGTAAGAACAGAGTCCTGTGGGAGGGGCTACCTGGTGCTAATCCTGGCTTCGGGGTCACTCACAGGGGTCTTGCTGCCAAGGGTGAATGAATTTTGAAACCAGAAATCCAGTAGAAACGCTGGGAGAATCGGGGTTTGTTGCCTGTCGTGGGGTGCTCTGACTGCGCAGCTCAGCAGTTAAGCCTGAGGCAGCCTTTCAAGGAGATCTGTACCTCCCAAATTTTGGGGTATGTAACCCTCTTCCTTGTTTTCCAGCGTCACTTGGGACAAACAACACTTCAGTCTTTAGCTCCAAGAAACAGGTATGTAAAGCCTTAGGTGCTTCCAGCAGGGCCTGAAATGGGGCTATGTCTGTACAGTCTCTGTGGTAAAATAGCCCCGTTTGGAAGCTGGCTGAAGCTGGGCGCTGGGAATGTGCCTCAGGTACCTTTGCCTTGACAGCTCAGAGCCAGATTTGCCAAATTCCCTATGTGCTGGAGGGATTTAGAGCCTTGTTCAGGTGAGGGACGCATGTCTGGCAGCTGTTACCTGGGAAAAGGTCCCAAGGCTGGTGCCACCAGGTGCCTGCTGTAGGAAGGCAGCTGCTGGCTCTTGTGCTGCTGCACTGTATCTGTAGTGCTGGAGTGTTGTGTGTGCAGCTGCCAGGACCTGTCTGCCTTCCCTGCCTGTCCTGGCCCAGGGAAGGAACATTCCAGGAAGGAGCTGCAGCAGGTTCTCTGCTGTTCAGCTCTTCCCTGAACCTGCTCACCCGCTCTGTGTAGAAATGGACAATCCAGGAGAGCGAGTGGATCAAGCAAGGTGTGAAGAAGTTTGGAGAGGGGAGATGGAAGGCCATTTGCCAGAAGTACCCGTTCCAGAACCGCACAGCAGTGATGATCAAGGACCGCTGGCGGACCATGAAGAAACTGGGAATCCTCTGAAGCTGGGAGCCCTGGGACATTCCGTGCAAAAACATCACTTTGTTTTTTGGAAGCTGAACCAGAGTGCCAGCACAGGGAGGCTGTCCCAGTGTGGGGAACTCCTCTGGCACCCCAAAACCACGACTGCCAGGAACCCAGGAGCCTTGTTCTCCAGCCGGAGCTGCAAAGGTCGGTCTACTGCAGGTGGCAGAGGCTGTGCAGTCTCTATGCATGCGCTCAGAACTGCCTGGATGGAGATTTCCTTGTTCTCCTGACCACTGCAGCCTCTATGGGATGAATCCCAGCTGGATTGCTCTGCTCAGGTACTGTCAATCAGGATGATCCCTATCTGATCTCTGAATCACTTGTTTCACCCATTTGCCATCACTCCCCCATGGGAGAGAGGCAGCACTGAGTCGCAGAGCTCCTGGGAGGAACAGGCAAGGGGATCTACTTAGATTTTTTTTTTCCTCCCCATTTTTTTCTGCTTTGTAAATGACTAATTGTGAGGGGAAAATCCTCCCTCCCAGCCCTGAGACTTTAGAACATTATTTGTGTTTCAGTACTTAGAAATGGTTGTTTCCATGTTAAAAGTTCCAGTTCTGGCTGACTTTGGCCATGTCTTCCTGGCACTTTCCCTGGTAATGTCCTTCTACCGTATGCAATCCCTGTGAGCGCATGAGCTCCGAGAGCACTGCGTGTTCCTGCCTTCGGCTGCCAAAGCTGGAATCTATGTCCGAACAGTCGTGTGTAAAATAAAGTCCCTTTCTTTTTGGATACCAAGAGTTTTAAAAAATAAAGTCCCTTTCTTGTTGGATATCGAGAGTTGTAAAAAATATAGTCCCTTTCTTGTTGGGTATCAAGAGTTTGTAAAGGAGTAAATTTGTATGTGGGTGGAAATGCAGCAGTGTGGGGCACAGACTGCCCTGGGAATGTGGGGCTCCCCCTTCCCCTTTGGGGGTGTTGGGGCAGGAGCAGCACTGTACCGTAGGTGTAGGTGGGAAACAGAGGAGTTTCTGGCTTAGATTTCTGTGGAATAAGGGCAGGGGAGATACAGGGGCATTTTCTAAACTTAGTTTTAGGATTCTCTGGCTGTGTTCCAGCAGAGCCAGGGCTGGGAGAACTCAGTCTGGGAACACCTGCTTTCCCCTCCGTCCTTCAGCCACAGGTGCTGCACAGTGTCCCTTGTCCCCTGGCTGTGGCCATGCATTTCCCTCTCTTTCTGCCTGTAAATCCTTTCCCAGGGGCTAGAGCAGCCCTCGGCAGCAGGAGCACTGGGGCAGAGAGGCTCAATGTGGGCCAGTAATGGCCCTTGTGAGGCAATGCCGGTTGGTTGTGCCCTGTTGGAAGGAGCTGTGTCCCGTTATGCCCTTCTCCAGGCTGAGCCCTTGGCAGCACAGGGAGGGTGTCCCAGAGCTCCTGCTCCACACCAGGATCACCTTGAGCCGTGGAGCCTGTGCTGTGCTCCTCCCGGCACTGCAGAGCAGTTAATGATTACCCCCCCAGCCACCTCGTCCTGCTCTGCCCTTCCCAGCAGGAGCGAGTGCTGGAGCCCAGGGAGCAGGAGGAGGAGGATGCTGCTGCTGCTGCTCCTGGTGCTGCCGGGCCCTGCCGGCTGCCCCCGCACGGAGCCCCTGAGTGGGTCCAGCCCGGAGCCACTGTTCCGTGGGGCCGATCGCTACGACTTTGCCATCGTCATCCCAGGCGGTGCCGTGGAGTGTTTCTGGCAGTTCTCACACCAGGGCGGCAACTTCTTCTTCAGCTACGAGGTGAGTGTTGGAGATGTGTCCCGGGAAGCTGCTGACATAGGCAGGGAATGGTTGTGCTGGATCAGTCCCATGCAGCAGGTCCTGTGGCACAACACCCCTCAGCACTGTGCCTTTTCTAGGCAATATCCTGGAATATTTTGGGTGGGAATGGACCTTAAAGCTAATCCCATTCCAGCCCCTGCCATGGGCAGGGACATCTTCCACTAGACCAGGTTGCTCCAAGCCCCGTCCAACCTAATCTTGGACACTTCTAGGGATGGGGCAGCCACAACTTCTCTGGGCAACCTTTGCCAGGGCCTCACCATCCTCACATGAAAGGATTTCATCCCAATATCTAATCTAATCTCTATCCATCATCAGTCCCATGGATTTTTTTTGAATACTTGGTTTAAAACCACAAAGTGGTGCTGGGAGCTGTTAACGTGGTACCTGAGCACCCCAAGCTCACTCACAGACAGCTGTGGGGTGTCCTGGCACTGTGGGGAGCTCTGTCCTTCGCTGTCTGGACAGACGTTGTGGCACCACTGAAGGTCTCAGCACAGTATCCCCATGCTTCATTCCCTTCCTGCAGGGAAACTCCAGCCTTATCTCCTGTTTACACTGGGCTGGCTGAAGGAGAGCCGGGGCATGGCTGTGCCTGGTGCTGGCAACTTCCCCCCAGCTCTGCTCTTGGCAGAGCAGTGCCCCAGGAACATGGCCTTAGGGCTCAGCACAGCTCCATCCCCAACACACCAGTGGCCAATGAATTCCCTTCGGGTGTTCTCTGCCTCCAGGTCCAGCGGGCGACGGGGATCGGCAACAGCAGGAACATCCTGGTCACAGCGAGTGACCCCAATGGCTTCCAGCTTGGTGTCTCCCAGGACGTACGAGGACAGATCAACTTCCTCACCAAGGACACAGGTCCCCCCTGCCCTGGCTCCTGCAGCAGTTCCAAGCCTTCTTGAGTGCTGATTGCTCCCAGATGGGATGGATGAGGGTCAACCACCGGGGATGTGTCTGCCTGGTGCCCTTCTACCCACAGACCAACAAATCCTCATTTCCCTCTGCAGGTTTCTACGAGCTGTGCCTGGACAACCAGCAAAACCACTTTGGCTTCATGCAGGTGTATCTTAACTTTGGTGTCTACTACGATGACTTCAACATGGAACACAAGCAGCCCGTGGAGAAAAAGGAGCTAAATGACACGCTGGAGGCAATCAAGGTGAGGGTCAGGGTGGCCACGGAGTCTCCCAGCACAGTGGGGATGGGCACATCCTGCCCATGGGACTGAGAAAAGTGTTTGCTCTGGCTGAGCTGCTGTTGAATTCAGTGGTGAGCCCGGCAGGCAGTTCCGAGCACGGCTCTGCCTCTCCTGCAGATCAGCATTCAGAGGCTGCAGATCCACACCTTCCACATGTGGCGTTTCTACAACTTTGCCCGAATGAGGAAAGGGGCTGACTCCTTCCTCCTGGAGTCCAACTACAACTATGTCAACTGGTGGTCGATGGCCCAGAGCTGTGTCATCGTCCTCTCTGGGGTGCTGCAGCTCTACTTCCTCAAGCGCCTTTTTCATGCACAAACCTCTGGTACCCAGAAGTGCTAGAACAGGGCCAGGGCTATGGCTGCCAGTGCATGGTGACCCTGCTGTGGAGGGGGAGGGAAGGCCAGACCCTGCTTCCAGGAGGAGGTTGGAGAGTTCCCCTCACTCCTGCCTCCAGCTCTAGCCCTGAAGTCACCCCCAGAGAAGCCAAGCACCACACTGTCACCTAAGCTTTGTGTGGCAGAAGGGTTTGTCACATCCCTGCCCATCTTTAGTGTCCCAATGGACTTATTCTACCAGACTCCCAATAAAGGAACCGCTGGCACACTCTGGGGAGTGATCACTGTCTGTTGCTGCTGTCCAGCTTCTGTGAGCCCAGGGGCAGTCGCCCGCCCATTTCCCCCTCCCTGAACCTCAGCCCTGGGCTGTAAGCTTCCTTCTGAGATTCCCCCTGGCCTCATCCATCCCCCAAATATGTTGTTTCCCCTCTTTGGAGTTGCACCCCAGTGCACTGTGCTGCCCCAGGAGGGCAGAGAACCACCTGAGGCTCCACACCATGCAACAGGCACTGGGAAAAGGAACAGGCTTTATGTGACAAGGCTGGTGCAGGGGCACCTTCCCCCGTACTGGCAGCAGCTTCCCCAGGGCTGTGGGGCTGCGTACTGGCAGCTCCCCCCTCTCCCTCCCACTTGTGGTGGGCTCCCCATGGCTTCCCACACCCACAGTTCAGGACAAGGTCCATTCTGCTCAGGAACACTTGCAGGGCATGAGGGTCTCTTCAGGTCCCTGGAATCCCTTAGGTCAGTGTGTCCTCATTCCGCACATACTCTCCAACATCTGCTTGGTGGAACACCACGATGGCCAAGGGATCCACCTTCCGGCACTCTTGTGTGGACTTGGCAGCCACCCCAAAGCCCTGGGAGGATGAAAGGGGAGTGAGAAAGAGTTCTCCCACCCTGTACCACCCCACAGCCATGGCAGGCACCGGGCTCTCACCAGCGGGACATCAGCCATGGAATACACCACCACACCCTGGTACTGTGCCGTGTTCTCCGTGATGCGGCCCAGCCCCGACTTCAGCACGTGGTTGCCATAGAGGAAGGACTGCTCTGAGCCAGGCTTCACCCACACCTTGTACTGCAAGAGAGGGCAGAGCAGGGAGGGGCTGGGGGCTGTGGCTATGGGGGCTGGCACGGGCTGGGGGTGGCTGGGGGGGCTGTGTCCCACCTTGGCATAGGGCGCGAGGAAGTCCAGGGCCGTGACGCTGAGTCGGAACTTCTGGGACTTGGTGAACTTCCCGAAGCAGGTGCCAGGGGCTACCAGGCTTTCTCGGGGGACGCTGGCCGCTAGCTTCAGCAACTTCTCACTGCGGGAGCAGGGCAGTGCTGGGGGGCTGCGGGGCCGCCGCCCCGCGGGGGCTGCCCCAGAGCCCCCCGCGCCCCCGAGGCTCACCTGAGGTAGTACACGCGGTCCCGGTGCAGACGGAAGCAGTAGGTGCCATCGGGCCGGTCCACCAGTAGCTGGATGTTCTCACCGATGCTGCGGGAACGGACCCCGTGAGCCCGGACCGGCCCCGGCCCCTCTTGCCACGGCCCCTCCGGTCCCCGCTCCTTCCCCGTGCCCGACCCCCCCAGGTTCCAGCCCTCCCGATCCCCCGGTCGGTCCAGGTCCCGTTCCTCCAATCCCCTCCCCGGTTCCCTGTACCTATCCTACCCGATCCCCATCCCCTTTCGGTGCCTGGTCCTGCCCGATCCCCGGTGCCTATCCCCTCCTCGGACCCCACCGGTGTCCATCCCGTCCCCGAGCCCGGTCCCAGGCTCAGCCCTCGGGGTCCAACCAACCCAGCCCTCCCGGTCCCCGTGCCGCTCCCGGTCCCAGCGGCCCGTCCCTTCCGGTCCCACCCCGGTCCATCCGCCCCGGTGTCCCGGCCCCTCACTATTTCCCGAGCTTCTCGAACACCGCCCGCGTCTCCGCCTCCGTGAGCGGCCGCATCTCCCTGCGGGCGCACGCGGGGCGGCGGGGCCGGAAGGGCCGTGCCCGGAACCGGCGGTGACGCGGCGGGGCCGGCGGCGATGGCGGCGGCGGCGGAGGAGGCGCGGCTGCTGGCCTGGCTGCGCGGCCCGGCCGCGGGGCCCGCCGGCCCCGAGCTCGCCGCCTACGTGTCGGAGCTGGCGGCGCTGGGGCTGGCGGAGCTGGGCCGGGAGCCGGCGCGGCTCGCGGCGGAGCGGGCGCGGGTCGGGGCCGAGACGCGCCGTCTCGCCTTCGAGCACTACCGCGCCTTCATCCGCTCCGCAGAGTGCACCGGCCGCGCCGGCCGCGGCTTCGGCGGCATCGAGAGCCGCCTCGGAAGCCTGCTGGAGCGGCTGCCCGCGCTGCAGGACGCCTGCCGGTGCGGGACGGGCATCGGGGGGGACGGGGGGACCGGGGCGTGGAAGGCGCGGGTGGAAATGGGGACAGAAGGGACCAGGGACGGGATGAAGCTGGAGCAGGGTCTGCGGGAACAGGAGCAACCCTGGGCAGGGGAGGGTGGGCTGGGGGCTGCGAGGGGTCCCGTGCTGAGCCCAGTAAGGGCCGGGACTGGCTGGACTGGGCTGGGCTGGAGGCAGGGCTGGGGGGGCCCCTGGGCAGCGCTGGGAGCAGCCGGTGTGGGTGGGAGGGTCCTGAGGTCCACCCGGTGCAGGGAGGACCCTCCTGCTGATCCTGTCTCGACCCCCAGGACCTTCATGCGCGATGCTGAAGCGATTGCCTGCAGCCGGCGGATGAACAGCCTGACCCTGAACAGGCACACGGAGATCCTGGAGATTCTGGAGATCCCACAGCTCATGGACACCTGTGTCCGCAACGGCTACTACGAGGAAGCACTGGAGCTTGCAGCCTATGTGCGCCGGCTGGAGAGGAAGCACAGCAGCATCCCCGTGATCCAGGTAAGCCCCACTCCAACCTGCCCCATAATCCAGGTGAGCCCTATGCTGTCCCTGCCCCAAGGTCCACGTAAGCCCCTCTCTGCCCTATGCCAGTGCCCCCTGAATGCTCTCTCTCTGCGCAGGGCATCGTGGAGGAGGTGCGCCAGTCTGCCCAGCTGATGCTGAACCAGCTGATCCAGCAGCTCCGCACCAACATCCCGCTGCCGGCCTGCCTGCGCGTCATCGGCTTCCTGCGGCGCATGGACGTGCTCACCGAGGCTGAGCTGCGTGTCAAGTTCCTGCAGGCACGGGACGCGTGGCTGCGCTCCATCCAAGCCTCCATCCCCAGCCACGACCCCTATGTGCACATCACCAAGACCATCGAGGCCTGCCGGGTGCACCTCTTTGACATCGTCACCCAATATCGCGCCATCTTTTCAGACGAGGAGCCGCTGGTGCCGGCTGAGGGCACGGCGCCTGCTGAGGGGGCCATCTTCCACGGCTGGGTGCTCCAGAAGGTCTCTGAGTTCCTGCGGATGCTGGAGTGTGACCTGGACCGTGGGGTGGGCAGCCGGCTGGACTCGCTGCTGGGGCAGTGTATGTACTTCGGGCTGTCCTTCAGCAGGGTGGGCGCAGATTTCCGCGGACAGCTGGCCCCCCTCTTCCAGCGTGTGGCCGCCAATACTTTCAGGAAGGCAGTGGAGGAGGCAGTGGAGAAATTCCGTGAGGAGATGAATTCCTACACACTGATCTCAGCGCCAGCCATGCTGGGGGGCAGTGCGGCGGTGCTGGTGCCCACGGCCCAGCCTGGGACGCTGCAGCCCCCCATGGTACTTCTGGACTTCCCTCCCCTTGCCTGCTTCCTCAACGGCCTCCTCGTCGCCTTCAATGACCTGCGGCTCTGCTGCCCCATCGCCTTGGCACAGGATGTCACTGCCTGCCTGGACAGTGCCCTTGGGGAGGTGAGTCTGGGGGATGGTGCTGGGACTTGTACTGGGAGAACACGGGTCGGGTTTGTCCTGACCTTAGTGGGTTGGAAAAGCCTATAAGCTCATCGAATTCAGCCATTCCCCCTTCACTGCCAAGGCCACCACTAACCCATGTCCCCAGGTGTGACATCCACATGGCTTTTAAACCCCCCCAGAGCCAGCACAGGGGATGGGCACTGCCCTGGTCCTGCTACACTATGACTGGTACAATCCAGGTGCCACTGCCCTTCTTGCCCACCTGGGCTCATGTTCAGCCACTGTCACTCCCAGGTGCCCCATTTGCCTCTCTCCCCAGGTGACTAAAACCATCCTGGCCTTCCACCGTGCAGAGGAGGCGGCTTTCAGTGGGCGGGAGCAGGAGCTCTTTGCCCAGTTCTGCACGGCCTTCCTGGAGGACCTGCTGCCTTACGTGAACCGCTGCCTCCAGGTCCTTTTCCCTCCAGCACAGATTGCACAGGCACTGGGTGAGATCCTGGGCTTTGGTTTTCATCATGGGGTGGCAGCTCTGCTCCCACCTATGGTTGTCCCCTGCAACATTCAGTGGGCCCTGCCCTGCTGCTGTCCCTCTTTAGGGGCCCCGTTGCCTGCGGCCCCCACTGACCCTTGCTCTCCCCCCTCCCAGGCATCCCCCCCACCCAGCTGCAGCGTTTTGGCCGCCTGGGCCGCATCGACGTGGCCGCACTCAGGGAGCCACTGGCTTTCCTGCTTCCACCGGCACCGGGTGAGGAGGAGCCAGCCCAGGAGACCACCCTGTGCCCGGAGGGGGAAATCGTGGCCGTGCCCACCGAGCCCCCACAGAGTCCCCCCGAGAGGGCTGTGCTGCCGGATGACCCGGTGGCCACGGGATAGCCGGGGAGCGGCGCGGCCGGGCCGTGTCTCCCTGTGGCAATGACCTGTTCCCCAGCCCAGCCCGTCGCCTGCCCGCGGGATCTCCCTGTACCGGGAACACCCCCCGCACCGGCCACCCCCCCGCACACCCGGCACAACACCCGTTTCCTGCGCGAACCGGGGCCGCCAGGGGGCGCTGTCCCGCCGCGAGTGCGCGCGCACCCGGTGCTCGATGGCGGCGGCGCTGGGCCGGGCGGCGGGACGGGCCCGCCCGGCGCTCACGGTTCCCCCGTGCCGCGGGTGCGCGGACGGGGACGCGGCGGGCTGGGCCCGGCGGGAGCGCTCGTACTGGCGGGCGCTGCGGCGGCGGGTGCTGGGCCCCCCCGTGCCGCCCTTCGCCGCGCCGGTGCAGGTGGGAGCCCCGGTGCTGCGCGGCGCTGCCGCCGCCGTGGCCCCGGAGCAGCTGGGCGGCCCCGAGCTGCGGCGACTGGCGGCGGCGCTAACGGCGGGGCTGCGGGACCGGCCGTGCCTGGGGCTGAGCGCCCCGCAGCTCGGGGTGCCGCTGCGGGTGTTCGCCGCCGAGCTGCCGCCCGACCGCTGCGCCCAGTACCCGGCGGCGCTGCGCCGCGCACACCGCATCGAGCCCTTCCCGCTTCGCCTGCTCGTCAACCCCGCGCTCCGCGTCCTCGACACCCGGCTCGTCATCGCCCCTGAGGGCTGCGCCAGCATCCACGGTTTCTCCGCCTACGTCCCGCGGCACTGGGCCGTCCACGTCTCCGGTACGGACCGACCCTCCCTGCACCGGGGTACTGCCCTGCCCTGTCCCGGGTGGAACCCCACATCTGCCACTCCCACCCACCACGGGCCCCCATTCTCTCACATGTCCCCTCAGACTCTCAGGGTCCCATGGATCCCCCAGTATACCCCACTCTCACATGGTCCCCCTATTCCCACACAATCTCCCCATTCTCACATGGGTCCCTCCAATTTCACACAAGTCCCCTACTCTCACACGGGTCCCCTTTTTAGCCCCCCTATCACCCCTTCACCCCAGTCCCCCCAGCTCCCCAACAAGTTCCCCTGGCAGCAGGCGTGGATGAGCTCGGGGCGCCGGTGAGCTGGGAGGCAACGGGCTGGGCCGCCCGCATCATCCAGCACGAGATGGACCACCTGGATGGGATCCTCTACATCGACCGCATGGACTCCCGCACCTTCACCAACGTGGGCTGGATGGAGCTCATGGACTGACCCTCCTGTGCCCACCCCTGGCTGCCCCCTGTGTGCCTGGGGCACCCCCACTGTGAGCTGCAGGGTGCCCACCCTAACCCTGGAGAAAAAAACAGCACCGAGCCACAGCCCAGGGGCTCCCACTCAGCTTTATTGCAGCCAATACAGACCTGTGGCCTCAGTGTCGCTCTGGCCTTTCCTGCCCACCAGCACCCCAAACTCAAGGTGGGGGGCAGCCGGGTGGTCCAGCCCATGCTCCCCTGGGCACTGGAAATCACTTCATGTGTCTAGGAACAGCCTGCTGCCAGGGCCATGCTGGGGAAGGGTGAGGGAATCTCTCCCTCTGGGCCTTCTTTGCGGCACATGGGCACAGCATAGGGGGCACCTGGGTGGAGCTGAGCCAGTCAGTGGGGCTGAGGGGAGCCCTTGGGGCCATGGGTGGCTGGATGGGTGTTATTGGCTGGTGGCTGGTCCAAACAACCCCTGCTGTAGGCACAAATCCCTATCTGGGATGGCTGGAGCATGGGGAGCCCCACACACCCCTGGGGACAGGCAGAGGCCTTGGTCCTGGGGCAGTGCATTTTGGAGGCGGGGGCTGGGCCTTGGGGAGCATCCGGGTGCCAGCTGAAGCTTTTGGATTGTTTTTATTTTCATATAAACAAGACAGAACCCAAAGCAGCATTAATTTAAAAAATAAAAAAGGAGCAAGAAGAAGAGTGGGTCACAGCCAGAGGGGCACCCAGCTGCCCAGGCCATGCTCAGACCCGCCCCCGTAGTGTGAGCCCCCCTGGGCTGTGTCCCTGCGCCTGCTGGGCGCTGCAGTGCGATGGGAGGGAGTGAGCGAAGATGAGTCGGTTTGGCACACCCAGGGAGGGGGGGGCAGAGCAGGGCCCGTGGCCGCCCCAACCCCACACCCCCCCATGCCCCCCTCAACCTTCCTGTCCAAAGTCCTCCGTGAATTTCTTGACCTTGAGGAGATCCTCGTTGTTGACGGTGGGGCGGGTGGTGGCCAGCGAGCGCTGCATGTCCGACTGCAACACAGGTGAGGGGACACATGGGTCAAACCAGGGGCATGGGTAGGGACCCTCCTGCCACAGCAGTGGGACAGCTCTGCCCATGCTGGCACCTTTGCCCCATGGCAGCAGCACTGGCTCTGTGGGTGG
>JAWWLV010000021.1:19918575-19949736 GCA_035041135.1 Platyrinchus mystaceus | reverse complement strand
CCTTGGGGAGCTCAGCACCACAACGGGGTAGACCAGGGGGCTGTGACCACCTCCAGGAGCCACAGCACTGCCTAGCCCTTGGCCTGGAGGAGGAACAGGGAACTGGTTGGGCCTGAGCCACAGCATTGCTGTGCCAGGCTGGGCAGGTGCCCAGCCCCGCATCCCAGAGCTGACACTCACCATGCAGACAATGGGCTCCATCAGCTTGTCACTGGGCACCTCCATCCAGGTCATCTCGATGGCCCCAGGGTCACCAGGCGAGCACGGTGTCAGGAGATCGTCCACTAAGACTCCGGGGGTGGTGCGGGAGGGGCCGCGGACCTGCGCAGAGCCAGGGGCAGGTGGGATAGTGCTCAGGGCAGGAGAGCAGCCAAGGGGCCCACCCCACCCTGGGGACCCCCCCGAGCAGAGCAGTCCTGCTCACCTTCTTGAAGTGCGTGGCCGACTGAACCTTGCGCACGGGCTGCATGAGGGCGTCTCGCACGATGATGCTGATGTCGGCCCCTGAGTAGCCATCAGTCTTGCGGGCGAGTTCCTGAATGTTGGCATCCGTCAGGGAGTGTGGGGTGTTGCCCAGGTGCAGCCGGAACATCTGGGCCCGTGCTGCCTCCTCGGGCAGCGGGATGTAGATCCGCTTCTCGAACCTGGGGGTGAGGGGGGCGAGTCCCACTGTGAGCCCCTGCCAGCCCTGCCGGGAGCTGGGGGGCTGGGAGCTGGGGGGCTGTGTGTCCTGCTCACCTTCTCCTGATGGCTGAGTCCAGCACCCAGGGGATGTTGGTGGCACCCAGCACCAGGATCCCGTCACTGCTGTTCCCCACACCTGCAGGCAGATGGCTCAGAGTAATCCCCAGGGGTTCTCTGAATCCCCAGCTTCTGCCTGCCCCATCTCGCTACCCCCACCACCCTGCCAGGGCCCCCATCCCGGGACTCCACCCACCCTGCATCTGCACCAGGAATTCGGTCTTGATGCGCCGGGCTGCCTCACTCTCGTTCTCGTTGCGGGAGCCGCACAGCGAGTCCACCTCATCGATGAAGATGATGGAGGGCTTGTGCTGCCTTGCCAGCTCAAACAGGTTCTTCACCAGCCTGGGAACAAAGCAGGGGATAGGTCCCCACTCAGGGACCCTCCCCAGCATCCAGTACCCATGGCAGCCCCAGGGTGAGGAGCCCCACGTTCTTCCTGCCCTGAAAACCCTGCACTGGCAGCAAGGCACAGCCCCTCAAGGGGCTCTGCTCTCCCCTGGGAACCTGCTCAGGATTAAAAGTAAGTTTAAATATAGGATGTTAGAAATTAATTGTGTAGAGCTAAGTTTAATTGTAACTTGGTTACAACTTGGCAGGGGTGGCCCCTGCTCAACCTTTGATGTAGGTGAACTGTACATGAACTCTAAGCATAGATGGCTGAGCAGGGGAGGAAACAGACAGATGGGAAACTTTCAGATATGGCTGAGACCCTGGAGGGCCCCAAGACTGCCCCAAGCTAGAGATGAGAATGGAGAAAGAGTCCAATGAGGTCTTAGAAGACCCCAGCCCACAAATGTTGGACTGAGAGGTGTGTGAAGATGGGGGGCACAGGCTGTGAGAGGATAGAGGCCCTGGGACTGCTTTGTTTGGAGTTCGCCTCCCAACACTTCTTAAACAGCCCTGTTACTGGGGTTCACTGATGCTGGTGGTTCCTGCCCCAGACCAGACCAGCCTGGAGCCAGCCTCAGCCCCACGTCCCTGCTGCCAACTTACTTCTCGCTCTCCCCCAGCCACTTGGACATCAGGTCAGAGGATGACACGGAGAAGAAAGTGGAGTTGTTGGCCTCGGTGGCCACAGCCTTGGCCAGGTAGGACTTGCCTGTGCCGGGCGGCCCAAAGAGCAGGATCCCGCGCCAGGGCGTGCGCTTCCCTGCAGCAGAGCCTGGCCTCAGGACACGCCATCCCCGCACCTGGATCCACACTGGGATCACCCGGGGTGGGGGGGAGGTGTCGCCTCCTGCACAGCCCCTCCCCACCGCCACGGCCTCACCTGTGAACAGGTGTGGGAACTTGATGGGCAGGATCACGGCCTCCTTCAGGGCTTCCTTGGCTCCCTCCAGCCCAGCCACGTCATTCCACCGCACGTTGGGCTTCTCCATCATGATGGCACCTGTGAGGGGGTAGCTCTGCTCACACAGGCACCTAGAGCGGGCAGAGCCAGAGCCCCTGCCCCTCCCCACACCTCCCCTGGGCACAGCAGACAATTTTGGGGTGGCCAGACCGCAGCAACACACCCCTGGAACACAGTCCCACACCTGCTCCCCTTCCCACAGCCACCCCTGTGGTGGCTGTGGGGGACTCCCTCCTCAACCCCAGCAGGTCGAGCCCAGTGTGGCCCCTCACCCATCAGCTGCTCCTGCAGCTTCTTCTTCTCAGGGTTCTCGCCCTCGCTGTCACTGTCACTCCTGGGGACAAGGGACAAGCATCAGGAGTGGGACGGGCCCTGGTGCAGCAGCAGGGCCCTGCCAGCTTTGCGGCCGCACAGGGGGTCCCTCGCCCCCCGGCTCCTCACGCACCCCTTGTTGTCATTCTGGGCTTCCTTGACCGGCCTCTTTCCGTGCCTGTCCTTGCTCCGCAGGTACTCCTTTAGCTTCTCCGCCCGGTCCAGGTACTGCACACACTTGGCTCGGATGCTCTCCTTGGCCTTGTCACTGTGAGCCTCATCTGCAGGGACCCCCAGGCGTCACCGTGAGCCCCCGGAGCCCCCCGAGCAGCGGCATCCCCGGAGCCCCCCGCCCCCGCTCTCACATTTGATGGCGTGCAGGAAGTACTCCACGGCGTGCTGGTACAGCCGCAGCGCCTCCTCGTAGTTCTTGGCCCTGTCCTCCTCGGTGGCTTTGGTGACCAGGTCGATGGCTTTCTGCGGGAGAGCAGCGCCGTGAGCACCGGGCACCGGGGCCGGGCCGGAGAGCCACTCCCCACCGCCAGCACCGGCCAGGCCCGCCCGCACCCGGGCCCTGCCGCAGCGCCCCGCTCCCTCCCCGCCGCGCCGGCACCGGGTCTCGGCAGGACGAGGCAGCCCCAGCAGGGTCCGGCACCGGGGCCCGGCGAGGCCTATCCCCGGCCGGCACGGCACCGGGCCCGGTGCGGCCTGCCGGCCGTGGCGTTCAGAAGCCCGGCGCAGGGGCGCGCGGGGGCGGCGCGGACGGAGCCCCGTGGCCGGTCGGTACCTGCAGGGTGGACGTTGTCATCGCATCGCCCGGTGCGGCCGCTCCGGCGGCTCCGGGACGGCGGCGGCGGCGGCGGCACCGGCACCGACTGCGCCTGCGCCTTCTGCCAGCCCCGCCCTGCCCCACGCCCCCTGCCGGCCCCTCCCGGCACTGCGCCCCCCGCCCGCCCCGCCCATTACGGGGCGTGGTATCGAATAGTCACGCCCACCCACCAGATGTACACACATTGGGGCGTGGTCTCGTGTAGGCCCGCCCACTGAGCAACCAGGTGCGCGCGCATCCGCCCCCAAAACGGGAGGGGTGGGTGGGGGGGTGTGTGTTCGTTCGTGCATCTTCCTGTGTGCACGTGTATGTGTTCATGTGTGTCTGGGTTCATGCGTGCATGCCTGTGTCTGTACCCACAGACACACACACACGGACACACACCCCCACCCCCTCTGCACATATGTGCACCCACAGACACCCCCCAAAACTTGTGTGTGTGTGTACTCACAGACACAAACACACACGGACACACCCTCACTCTCCCTATGTGTGAGCACCCACAGACACACCCACAAACACCCCATCCCAAACACTCGGAGTGTGTGTGGACATGTTCACACCCATGTATGCACCCCTACACACGTACTGTGTGTGTGTTCGTGTGTGTGTACACACCCACCATGCAGTTGCACCCATGTAACACCCCCCACCCCGTGTCCTCCATGTGCACACCCCCAGGTGTACAGGATAGACCTGCACACACACAGACACATTCCCACACCCCCCCCACGTGCACACACAGAGTGTGTATATACCTACACACACACCCCCCACCCCACAAACACCTCCTCCTACCTGTGCTACTGTTGAGACCACCTGTCCCAGAGCTGAACTGGCCCCACTGCCCCAGCTGCTACTGCTGAGTCACCCCAGTCACCCCCAGAAATCCCAAAGAGCCCCCATCCCAGCATGCCCAGAGATCCCCCCATTCCCTCCAGAAATCCTCCCCAGAGGCTCCCCCAGGATCCCCAGAGACAACCCCCCAGCCCTCCCAGAGAACCCTTAGTCCCCCACCAGTCCCACAACAGACTGTGTCCAGTACATCCCAGTCTCCCTTGCACTGGCCAGCCCAGCCCAGCCCAGCCCCTTCTCCCTGTGCTGTACCGGCAGACACACACACACACACTCTGACAACACTCCTGCCCCCCCCAGCCCCCAGGCACTCCCAGAACGAGACTCAGAGCCCATGGAAAAGGCAATCTGATATAAATAGCAATTTACAAAGAATACAAAAATAGAAGAGGGAGCAGCACCTCATGGGACCCCACGGGACCCCCTGGCCAGTGCAGCTCCCCCAGAAGCAGAAAACTGTGCAGGAGTTTGGCTGGGGGTTCCGGGGCCTCGGTGGGAGCAGGGAGCCCTGGGGGTCCTGCTCTGGCACTGCCTGGGACCCCCCAGCACTCCAGGGCACAGAAACTGCCCTTAAGGAGGGAGGAAAAGTACAAAAAGCGAAAGTGCATCAATCTACGTGTCCTGCCCCCAACCCGCGGGGACCCCCCAGGGATGGGGGGCGCAGGTAGCAGTGGCTGGAGTGGGGACAGCCCCAGGGGAGCCCCCAGCAGCCCTGGCCCCCCTGCCTAGGGCAGATACACGGCGTTTTTCTGGCTTTGGGAGGTTTGGGGGTCACTGCTGGGGAGCAGTGGGGGGTGGGGGAGCTGAGCTCGAGGGACCAGCACCCCAGGCTCAGGCACGCCCTTTGCACCCCTGAGTGTCCCCCATAAGACAAATGTGTGTGTCCCCACAGAGCGGGGCATGGGGACCCCTCGTGCAGCAATGGGGGGGGGTCCCAAAGCCCCAGCTCTCCCCCAGGTGGGGACAATGTGACTCCCTTGGCTGAAGACCCCCCAGACTGGCCCCCCCGGCCGTGGGTTGGGGAGCATGGGGGGTCCCCTAGATATGGGCTGGGGAGCACCAGGGGTCCCCCAGGTGTGGGGGCCAGGCTGGCCCCCCTCCAAGGCACAGCTGGTGAGATCAACAATGGCTTCAGCCCCGACGGGATTAAAGCTGGTGTCTGTACTCCAACACCCCCCTGGGGCACTTGGGGGTTTGGGGATGCTGGTGTGGGGCAGGAGAGGCTCATTCCCCACCTGGGCAGCCATCCTGCTGCATTCCTGGAGGCTCTCAGGGCAGGAATTCCAGCCCCAGCAAGGCACTGGTGGGGCAGGAGAGGTTGGGAGTCCCTCTGCGACCCCCGGCTGGTTCCTGACAGCATGAGGAACCTGGGGCACCTATGCCAGCAGCCCCATGCGGGTGACTTTGGCTGAGAGGAAGGTGTGAAGGACGAAGACAATGGGTTTGGGGCAGGAGTGCAGGTCCAGTGCCTGGGGAGAGACAGAGAGCAGTGTCAGCCCCCCCACACCTCAAACAGTCCCCTGCACCCAGGACACTGAAGGGCTGGGGGGAAGCAGGAACCACCCCTGGAAGAAAACCCCATAAACAAAGGGGTGAGACTGGCTGTCCCCTCCTCACCAGCTCCCCCTCAGGTCCCCCGAAATCCAGGTAGAGAGTCCTGATGCCGTCGTCCGCTGACATCTTCAGCCGCTCATAGGGGTAGCGGAAGAGGACGCTGGTGCTCGGCTCCTCCCTGGAGATGGTGAATCCACCCTCGTAGTGGATGGAGAGCTGGACCTCCTGCCCACCCAGCGTGCAGCCTGCAGGTATGGCCACCGTCAGACCCTGCCCCTGGCAAGCCCCACAGCTCCAGAAGGGTGGGAATGTGGGATCCCTGGGGCCCCACCGCAGCACTCACCCACAGTCACCTCCTTGATGAGCTCGGCCGCGGCATGGCAGCCCTGCACCAGGACGCGCGTCCAGGCCGAGAGGTCCCGGTGTGTCTCCACGCGGAACACGTGCATCTCCACGCCCTGGCGCGACCCCGTCCGCGTGGCGAAGGTCAGCTCCGAGCCCAGTGCAGGTGAGCGGCGCCCAGAGCCTGAGTGGACCAGCCTGGAGGGTGGAACACAGATGGATGGGGGGGGTTAGGGGTGCCATGGCAGTACCAGCACCCTGCCACCACATGCCCATCCAAGCTTTGGCGTTTCCACCTGCTCCAGGAGGTAGAGCCAAGGCTTGACTGAGGGGCACCGGTCCCCAAGGGGGTCCAGCCCAGCCCACCTGGTGGCCACCAGTGGGTAGCTGTGGCAGGGGGAGGCCCAGGCGTCCCTGGTCCAGGGCATCCCATCGTACAGCAGCAGGTCCTTCTCTGTCACCGCCATGAGCACCGGCCGCCACTGCTGCCGCCCGCCGTCCAGCCGCGCCTGCCGGGCACGAGGGCACCGTGAGGGGCACCAGGGGCTGCAGGTGCCTGCCACTGCCTGGGCACCCCAAACTTTGCACCTGTGGTCAGACGGACCCCAACCCAGAGGCTCCACATTGACAGGATCTCAGCAGCATCCAAGGTGCTGTCATCCTCTATCATCTATGATTCTATCCTGGCAAACCATGCCAGGAGCAGCCCCCAGGGGTTTTGCTCACCAGCATGCCTGGGCCAGCTGCAGCTATCAGGCAGCAAATTCATGGAAAAGGGAGTATCTCCAGCTAGGAAATCCCAGTGGGAAAAGGGGCCTTAGGGCATGGGAAGCACTGCCATTACCAGGGAGCAGAAGGGAGAGTGATAGAGTTGGTGCCCCAGCTAGGATCTCTGGCTGAATCCACAGCCCCAGTGAATCCTCGGCACACCCTGTTGGCACTGCCATCCCCAGGAACATCCCAACACACCCCATTGGCATGTACCTGCTCAGCCAGCCAGGCAATGTGCTTCACCTCCCGGCCGCCGGCCGTGGGGCTGCCAGAGCCCAGTGTGGCATTGAGCTCAGCCAGGACCTGTGGCAGCAGCGCAGTGATGTTGGCGTGCAGAGCACTGAACCAGGCATGGGCCGTGGCCGTGTCCCGGCACCGCAACACCAGTGTGTTCCGGCTGTCTGGTGAGTGTAGCTCGATCAGCCTGTGAGGGGATGGGGACAGGAAACGGGGTGGGATATAGGGATATGGTGCGGGGTGGGACATCAGCAGACCAGCACCCACCAGCAGCCCCTGCCCTCACCTGTTCTCCAGGTCAGGCATGCTGAGGTTCCGGGCAGCAAAGCACATCTTGAGGGGGATCACCTTGCGGTCACGGGGCCCCTGGTGCTGGGGGGACCCCGAGTCCTCACTGCCACTCAGGCTGGGGGACTGTGGGGCCACCCCCTCCCATGGCAGGTCCGACACCAGTGACGGTTTCTTGATGTAGGGGGTCACCTCCCGCATGAACTTCACTGAGAGGGTAGTGGGGGAGACAGTCAAGGCTGGGCAGGGTCCTGCACCCCAATGCCATAGCCCTGTGCCCTGGGGATGCTCTGTGGGGTGACGTGTCCTCCCTGCAAACACCAAGGCTTGGAGAGTCTTGGGGGGTCCCACCCTCCCTGACACAGGGATGTCCTGAGTGAAGGACGGTGTTGGCAGCTCATCCTGGTGCCGGCGCGGGTGTAGGAAGGGGAAGGCAGCACAGGACAATGGTGCTGGGCAGGAGGTCAGGCTGCAGCCCATCCTGGTCCCATCCTGCCCCGTCGCTGCCGGAGCAGTCAGGACTGCGTCCGCCAAGTTTCCAGCAGGCAATGCTGGCGGCTGACCTCGCGCTGTCGCTCACACCCCGACGGCAGCCGGCCTCTGGAGGGTGTGCAGCCAAGACATCCCGGCTCCACGCGCCTCTCCAGGCCGGGAAGGAAGGAAGGAGGCACCAGCTCCAGCTTCTGCTCCCTCCAGACTGTCCCACCCCAGCACCACCCCGCTGATGTCAGCCCTGGACCCCCGCCTGGCTGAGCCCCGGCAGCCAAGGCCAAGGGAGGGACGCGCTGGGGACAGAGAAGGGGCAGCAAAAGGGAAAACCAAACCCAAAAAACAAATAGGCTGTAATGCCTGGAAAGCGAGTGGTGAAAGGATCCATGGAGCCCGCACGACACCACAGCCAGGCCTGCTGGGGTGGGAACCACAGCGGCAGTGGAGCCCACAGCATGCCGCTGCCAATCCCCTGCTGTGGGTCTGCTGGGCGGGAAGGGGGAGCAGGGACAGGGAGTAGGGATGGGGAGTTGGCAGGAGACACCGGCCCCCCACCCTCCCACCGGCTCTGCTGAGCCGCCATGCTGCCACGAGGTGCCTGTCCTTGCTCTGGGCAGCACAGGAGTTAATATTAGCTGCCGCCACGCTGATCCCGGGATTACCGCCGTCCCTGCACCCCTAATCCTGCTGCCGGGCCGGGCCGGGCAGGGCAGGCAGTGCCGCAGGCAGCGGCACGGCCAGCAGCTCCTGCCGCGGGGCCACTCGGCAGATGTTTGCCAGATGTGGGCAGCTGCCTCCAGTGCTGAGCGGCAGCTCAGCCTATGGGGGTTCCAGCCCACAATGCCGTGACCCCGCGGTGCCAGTGCTGACTGCAACAGAGCCCTGGAGCCAGGAGGGTGAGAGGCCAAGCTGGGCAGTCAGAAGCACCAGAGCCCGAGTGCTGTGCTGGGGCACTGCCGGAGGAGCATGGGCTCTTGCTGGTGACTGGGACTGGGTGGAAGCCCAGGACTGTGTCTGCCAGTGGGGATGGCAGAAGCCATGGCTCCCAGTTTTCAGTGGGATGTATCCATGGTGCAGGCAGGAGCACAGAGCACCTCCTGCAACCACCCCTTCTACTTCTGGCAAGCTGGTGGCTAGCACACAGCTGTCCCAGCACAGCCACCCTGGCACAGCCACTGCTGCCCTGGCATAGCCACCCCAGCACAGCCACTGTCGCAGAGCCACTTGAGCACAGCCACTGCTGCCCCGACACAGCCACCCCAGCACAGTCACTGTTGCCCCACCTACACACTCACCACAAAGGAAACCCAGCTGTCACCTGCGCCCCTCGCTCGTCCCGCTGCAGGAAGGCAGCTGCTCTGGCTGCACAGCAGTGCCAGGTTCACACAGGCCTCATTGGGGCCGAGCCCCCTGCCTCCAGCAGGGAACACCAGCGAGGTGTTCCAACACTTGTGGCTGCCCATGCCTTTGGCAGTGCTGCCCGCGGCCAGACCTCACCCACAGCTTCCCCAGGGGCAAAAGGGCTCCCTTCCCCCAGGGCCACAGAGCACAGCCACAGAGCATGGGCCTGTGGGCATCTGGGGGGAGGCCCCTGGCATGGGCCCTGTGGCAAAACCCAGCACCCAGGAGGGTGCTGGCACTGAGGTGCTGGCACAGGGCTGATGCTCCCATCTCCACCACTGGCACAGGGCTCAGGAGAAGCCTTAGCACCTGCCAGGGTGGTCACGGCTCCAGGGCTGGTGAGGAAGAACAGAGCTGGTTGGCACAGCCAATACCCCCCCTTGCTCCCCTCTAGGGTCACTGATGCCAGCTGGACACTGGACAGTCCCATTGCAGCCATCAGACCAGCAGGGCCCAGCTGCAGCAGGAAGGGAAGGGATAGGAAGGAAAGTGGTGGCTGTCGCAGCACCCATGCCCATGGCGGAAGCAAGGGACAAACACGCCACGGGGCTGGAGGCTCCAGAGGGATGGGATCAAACGGCCGGGTGGCGCGAGGAAGGATGTGGTGAATCCGGCATGGGGTCCCATGGGGATTCTGGCTGCCTCTGCCGGTGGCCCTGACCCAAGCACCAAGCCCAATGTCACATCTCCACCTCAGCCCCCACAGCACCCCAGCCATGGCTAAGCCACCCCATGGCAGCTGTGCCCACTCCAGGGAGCCCACCCATGTCCCCTTGTGCTGGCACAGTGTGCCAGGAGCAGGCAGGCAAGCAGCAGCACCATCCCCATGCTCAGTGCCCGACAGGCACCATGTCCGTGGAGCAGCATCACAGACTGGAGGACAGATAGATGTGCCAGGACACCAGGACAGCATGTGTGGCACCATGGACCTGCACAGGCCACCCTGGCCCGCATCACAGGGGGCTCATGTACTCACAGTGCCCCACAGCATAAGCCCCGCGCCACACCAACAGGCTGGGCAAGTCCTGCCCGAGCTTGTCGGGCTGCCAGGAACAGGTCGGGCAGGAGCCGGTGGCTCTGTCAGGCCAGTCTCGAGCCGGCTCTGCCGTGGGCACGGGGCCCATGGGGACACAGAGTCTGCAGGGACACGGAGCCCACAGGGATGTGGGAAGACCCAAACCGACCCCCGAGGCCACGGCCTTCCCTGGGGAAACCCACCCATCCTGAAAGTTCCATCACCAAAGGCAGGGGACACCCTGTCCAGGGGGACACCGCAGCCAGGGCACCCCAAGTCTATCCTGGGCAACCCCAGGTCTACCCCAGCGGATCCCAGGTCTGTCCTGAGGGGACAAAGTCAGTGGACATGTCCCGTCCTTGTCCCCAGCTGTGAGGGGTCCCCATCCCGCCGCAGAGGGAACACTCCGACCAGGGAGAGGACACCCCCAGTCCCTGTCCCCGTGCCAGGGGTGGCATACTGGGGTTGGTGGTTTTGGGGACACACACACGTACCAGGACTCTGGGGTAAGGGGAGTGGCGTCCCGCACCCGGAAAAGGGGCCCAAGGGCGGTCGGGGAGCCCGGTGACAGCGGCAAGGGGTGTGTTTGGACCCGGTAACGGCGGGGGGACCAGCGGGGGGACGAGGTAGCACCGGAGGCCCGTACGGGGGATTCGAGGGGGAGAGGAGGGGGTTTAGGCGTTACCTTCGAGGATGACCTCTCTGCCGGCTCTCTTCAGCGCCTGCACGGCTTGATCGTGGGTGGCATCGCGGAGATCGACGCCGTTCACGGCGAGGATGGCGTCGCCTAACCGGAGCGCTCCGCTCCTCTCCGCCGCCAATCCCGGGAAGATCCGTGAGATCAGCACCGGCATCCGATTCTCCCGACCTCCCTTAATGCTGATCCCGAGCCCTCCCGCCTCCGCTTTCACCACCCGCACCCTCCTCACGCAACCGGGTGCCGCCGCCGCCGCCGCCTCCGCGTTGCCGTTCACCACGCCGTTCACCACCGACGCATCCCCGGTCCCCGGTTCCGCCGTTAAGCTCAGGGTCTCCCCGGTCAGTTCCGCCGACACGCGGACCCAGCGTTCCCGGAGGAGCAGCTCCAGCAGCCCCGCTTTACAAGCCCGGGTCCACACGGCCATGCCGTCTCCGCCGCCGCCGCCGGTGGTCACCGGGAGAAGGGGCGGGGCTTATGTAGGGGCTGGGCCTTTCCAGACCCCGCCCCCGCCCGCATGGCGCGCTGCGGTAGGTTCGAGGCTATGCGGGGGGGAGGGGGTGGGCGGAGCGGCCACGCCCCCGCGCGCCATGTCTGGCGCTGTGATTTATTTCGCGCGCTGCGATTTATTTCACACATACCCCCCCCCCCGGCCCCTTTCGCTTCAAGTCTCCCTTATTCCCGGGGGATCTCAAATTTCCCTCCCTCCATCCTTAGGGAATGAGGTTTCCTGGCCCCACGCAGCACCCACAGAGCCCCATCCCGAGGTTTCCACACACCGGGTGGCACCCCGGGCGTAGCCCGGTCCTTAGTGAATGAGGCTCCACAGACACGCATCCCTAAGGAAGGAGGGTCCCCTGCCCCATGCAGCATCCACAGATCACATCCTTAGGGAACGAGGCAGCACCCACAGGCCCCCTGTCCTTAGGGAATAAGGCTTCCCCACACCAGGCAGTACCCACAGAGCCCTGTCCTCAGGGAATGAGGCTCCCCTGCCCCACATAGCACCCACGGACCCACAAAGCTGCTGGAGAGAGAGAAGCCAGCGTTGGGATTAGACGCTGACAGGGACGAAGTGTGGAATTTGGGGTGTTACCTTGTCCCCGCAGCTCTGAAGAGGAGAAGCAGAGGGATGAAAGGATCAGGGTGACAGGGTGGTGTGACAATAGGGAGTCTCACATGGCACGGATGAGCCCTGAGGCCGGAGATGTAAAGAACAGAGAGGTTTTATTCCTACAGCACCCTAAGAAAATTTCTATGGTGTCCCAGGAAAGCAACACAGAGACAGTTCCTAAGGCTGGAGCAGCCTGTTCCGCTCTCAGGTGCCAAATTTCTTCTGTTGGACAGGCAGAGGCAGCTGGGTTTTGAAGTCCATGATGGGTCGTTCCACCACAACAAGGGAGTTCTCGTCCAGCAGATCCGCAAAGAGCAGGGGCTGCAGGGCAGGACACAGGAATCACAGAATCATGGAATGGTTTGGGTGGGTAGGGATCTTTAAGCCCATCTTGCTGGCAGGGACACCTTCCACTAGACCAGGCTGCTCCAAGCCTGTCCAACCTGTTCTTGAACACTTCCAGGGATGGGGCAGCCACAGCTTCTCTGGGCAACCTGTGCCAGGGCCTCACCCCTCTCACAGGGAAGAATTCCTTCCCAATATCCCATCTAACCCTGCTCTCTGTCAGTGGGATGCCACTACCCCTTGTCCTGTCACTCCAGGCCCCTGTCCAAAGTCCTTCTCCAGGACCTGAACACCCTCCTGACCCGGCTCCTCGACATCATCACCCACCTGGAACTTCTTGCAGATCTTGAATGCATGGAGCTGCCGCTTCCTGGCTGTCTCTGGGAGCTGTTTCAGGGTGCTCTGGTTCATCAAGGGGGTGCTGTCGTCAGGCAGGGGCTGTGGGTAGCAGGCACGGCCCAGGTCAGCACTGCCCAGGCCACCACCCCTCCCTCAGGGATGAGCCCTGGGCACCCCAAGGCTCACCAGGGACTTGTCCAGGACGCAGAACAAGTAGGTGTCGTGGAGCAGGATGTGCGAGGGGTTCTTGGGATTGAAGGTGATGTGGGTGATGGGCGTGTCCCGCTCCAGCCAGCAGCGGTGCAGCCCCCGTCTCTGCACCGTGCGGCTCCAGGCCGTGTACTGCTGCTCAGGGATGCTGAACTCCACCAGCTGCACAGGCACAAGGGGGACACGGGGCAGCTCAGGGGGTCTGCTCCTGCCTGGTATCACCCCCACACCAGCATACAGGCAGCAACAGCCAGATGGGCCCCAGAGCCGATCTGGAAAGCCCTGAGGGCAGGGAGAGGACCAGGGCCATGAGGGCTGAACCAGGAGAGCTCCTACCTGTTGGTCTGAGTAGGCGATGACGAGGTTGTTGGTGCTGGGGTGGATGGCGAGGGCTGACACTGCACAGCTGTAGCTGGGCACCACACAGTGATGCTGCAGGAAGGACAGTGTGATGGGACCCACCGGGGCTGCCTCTGATCCCTCTCCCCACACACCCATTCCCAAAGTGGAGCCCCTGGGGCCACCTCTGACCCCCATTTCCAGACACCCACCCCAGCCCTGCTCTGGGGACAGAGCGATGGCTCCCAGGGAGGGGTCCTGCCCACTAAGCCTCCTGCCCCCTGTCCCTCAAGGCAGGGGGGCAGCAAGGGTCACTCCTACACCCACCTTGAAGCTTTTCAGGTTGTAGACATGGATGGCCCAGTCCCCACTGACGGCTGCCAGCCAGTGCCCGTCTGCACTTGGCGCCAGCAGGTAAACAGCCTCAGAGCACCCTGTGGAGACCCTCCAGCTGTAAGAGGTGTTGGAGCCCCAGATCCCCCCAGGGGACACCCAGACCCACATTCCCCCTGCCCATCTGGTGCCATGAGGGTGGCTCAAACACCCAGAGGAAAGACACACACACAACCCATGACAGGAAAGAGGAACACACATTCCTCTCTCCACCTACAGTGGGGAGGGGACACGGATCCCAGGGACCCCCAGCTCCCCTCAGTCCACACCTGAGGGTGGCCTAAGTGTGTGCAGGTGTTTGCAGCCCCCTGGTTCCAGCAGCTGGAGCACATGGACAGATCCTCGAGCGGAAGCGACAAAGAAGCTGTTGGAGTCGGCAGAGAACTGGAGCTGGTAGGCTGGAAGCAGCAGCTTGGGCACTTTGGGGACCTGGGAGTGGGAAGAACACAGCCTTGGCAGCCACCCCACTACCACCAATGCTCCCTACATGTGACACCAGCCATGACAACACCCGAGAACACGCCAGCCCACCAGGACTCCAGTGCCACCCACTGCTGTCACCACTATGACACTGACCGTGCCAGCCCCCCATGACCCTGCAGCTCCCTCCACCCTTCCTGACCTTCCTGAGGCTGACACCGTCGCAGCGCACGCGGTACAGGTGGAACCGGGAGGCAGTGGAGTAGCCGAGCCAGGTGCCACAGGGTGAGACACAGCTGCAGTAGATGTGCTCCGGGCCCTGGGAATGCCGCAGGGTTGAGAGGAGCCCGGGGGACTCCCAGAGCCCACCGCGTGCCCCTCTCCAAGGGGGACCCCTGCACTGCTCTGCCCTACCTTGCTCTTGAGCTGCACGAGGTGTTCAGGCATGCGGTACAAGGGAAGGACCTCGCCATCCTTTCCTGGGATGAGAAAGCACACGGAGCATCAGTGATGGTGGGAAAACCACAGAGGTCCTGTTGGGGAGCTGGGGATCCTTGGAGGAGTAACCAGACCCTTCCCCGAGGTACAGGACAGCTCAATCCCAAAATTCTGGGGCAGTACAAGCTCTGCCACAGGGACAATGCCAGAAAGCTGCACCTGCGACTCACCAGTCTCTCTAGTGGAGCCAAGTCTCCAGAGCTCCAGGTGCTGGGAGAACTGGAAGAGGAGCAGTCGGGCCTTCCTGGCACAGGAGACAAGGCGTCGCTGTGCAGAGAAACAGGCAGGATGTCATGGAAATGGTAAGGCTGTCACGGACCTGTAGCCTGGCACAATGGACTGAGACACCACCAACACCCTGGGGCGCTGGAGACTCCAAGGTGGGGGAGAACAGGCTCCACAGGATGGAAGCCTGGAAATGGAGACCCAGCAGGACCAGCAAGACCAGCCTGCCAACTTCTACCGCTTCTTGGCAGAAGCCTCCGGACGTACCAGGTCCAAGGAAGGGGATGCAATGGGTCAGGGAAGGGACCCAGGCCAGGGAAGGGAACCAAGGGGCAGGGAAGGGACCCTGTCAGAGCAAGGAGGGCACCCAGAGGGGCAAGGAGGTCCAGCTTCTCCCACAGAAAGATCCAGCCCTGCATGCCCACCTCACCAGCCACAAGACACCACTCTAAGCATCACTCACGTGGGGAAAGGTGAATTTTCGGAGCACTGCATCGTAGCCCTTCTTCTGCACCTTCTCCATCAGTGGCCGGATCACCAGCTGGGCATCCAGGCCTGGAAGCCAAACAGGGATCAGCTGAGCCGGTACCAGGAAGGGAGATCCAGCCTGTCCCGGTGCCCTTGGCAGTCCTACCCCCAGAGATGAGGGCGGTGGGGCTGTGTGCCACGGCCCGCACATCATGGCTGTGGTGCTGGAATGGCTTGGTCCGCACCCAGCGCTTCTCCGATCCACCCAGCTTCACTGGCAGCAGCTGCAGCTGGTAGGTGGCTCCGGTTGAGGTACCCACGACAATGCTGTCCTCCTTCTGGGGACAAAAATGGGAATGGGGTTGTGGGAGCAGACTGGGAAGAGAGGGAGCGCACCATCGGGAGGCACTGAGCCTGGCAGCTCCTGCCACAGGCCCCTGTCAGCTGAGGGAAGACACGGGGGTCTCACCAACCTCTGCCACGGCCAGCGAGAGCACAGCCGAGGTGCTGACAGTGTGGGACTCTGCCAGCGTGCCCTGCTGCCAGTCCCAGAACTGTACCCTCCCAAAGGAGTCAGCAGTGACCACGGTGCCTCTGGAGAGGAGGGCGATGGCCCAGACCACGCACTCGCGCTTCACCTTCTCCACGTGGTAGTTCACCATGATCCTCTGCACAGTCTGACCTGCACAGGGAGGACAGTTGGGGTGGCCGGGGGATCCCCCTGGAGCGCAGGGGTCCGGTGGGTGCTGGCAGTGCTGTAGGACAGGCCAGGGTCACCCCCCGGGGAAGGAGGTACCTGAAGCGACATCAATGACACGGAAGACGTCGATGGAGCCAGCGGCGATGAGGGTCTCTGAGGGGTGCCAGGACAGGCACAGCACACGACCTGGGGAGGGAAACTCCAGGTGTGACCCCTTGGGCTCACAGCCCCTCGGCAACCGGGACACCACGGGGGACAAAGGGATGGTGCTGCTGCCGGACTCACCTTTCCGCCTGTCCAGGTTCCGCTCGAACTGAATCCCTCCAGGAACGACTTGGAAGATCTTAACAGAACCGTCCTCGCAGCCGATCTGCAGGAGATCGGGATCAGTCCGGCGACACGGGAGGATCCCTCGCCCCTGCCGCCGCTCCCGGTACCGTTCCCGGCGGGACTCACCGCCAGCTGGGTGCCGGTGCCGTTGGCCGCCATGCTCCAGATGGGCCCCCCGCCGCCGTCGGCCCCCCGGGCCGCGCTCAGCCGGGACAGGTCGTACTCGGTGATGTCCCCGCTGAGCCCGGCCCCAAACAGCCGGTCCCCGGCAGCCCAGCACAGCGACTCCACCGCCCGCGCGTCGTGCCCGGGGATTACCTACGGAGGGACGGGCGTCACACCGCGGCACGGCTCGGTGCGGCCCGACAGAGCTCGGTACGGCCCCTGTACGGCCCGGTGCGGATCGTCAGCGCCAAGTAAAGCCCGGTACAGCCTCGGCATGGCCCGGTTCGGCTCGCTGCAGACCCAGTACACGCTCGGTACGGGCCCGGTACAAGCTCGCTACAGCCCAAAACGGCTCGGTACAGGCCCAGCACAGCCGGGTTCGGCCCGTGACGACGCCTCACCTTCTCCTGGTAGTAGTTGGCGGCGAAGTTGTACACCTCGACGGCGCCGTCGGTGCGGGCCAGCGCCAGGCGGGAGCCGCGGGGCTGGCAGGCGAGGCAGCGCACGCCCGCGGGCACCAGCCCGAAAAACCGCACCCGGTGCACCTCGAACTCGCCCATCGCGGCCCGGCGGCCCCGCTCCGATCCCGGTCCCGGCCCCGCTCCGCCCCACGTGCGCGCGGCACCGGAACCGGGACTGCCCCGGGGCCGCACGTGACCGGAGGCGGAAGCGGCGGCGCGGCGGGAGATTCGCGCGCGGCCGGCGGCGGGTGCGGGAGCGGCGGGAGCGGCGCGGGGGGAGCGGGGCGGGGGCGGCCCGGGCCGGGCGGAGAGGTGGGACGGGAGGAGCCCGGCCTCCGAACGGCCCCGCCGAGCGGCCCCGGCCCGGCCCCGCCGCACCGGCGCCGCTGGAGGGCACCAGCGCCCCGCGCAACCGGGCGGCGGCACCGGGGCGCTGCGGGACACCGCGGGGGGGGGAGTCTGGGCATGGGGGGCTGCAGGGCCCGGGGAAGGGATGAGTCCGCGGTCTGGCCGTGGGGGGCTGTGCGGCCCGAGGGGGCTACAGGGCCCGGCGGGGGGGTATGGGTGGATCTGTGGGGCCCGGGAAAGGGTCTGGACGTGGCGTCTGTGGGGCCCACGGGCAGGAGCTCAGCCTGGGGACCCCAGGGGTAGCAGGCCCTGCCCCATGCCCTGCCTGTGTCTCTGCAGCCCCCTCAGGACCTGACATGGTGCAGATCGTCATCTGCAGGTGAGACCCCTGGGGTCCAGCCCCTGCAAGCCTGTGCCGGGGCACAGCCAGGCCCCGGGTGACCCTCCCTGGGTGACCCCCTTGTCTTTCCTATAGCAGCGGCGCCGGGGCCCTGGCACAGTGGATGCTGGTGGAGCTGCAGGGCGAGGTAGAGCCGCGGCAGAGCGGGAGCCTGGCCGGGAGCCTTCTGGGAGATCTGCACTACACTTGCGAGGTGAGGCAGGTGGCACTGGGGTCCCCCCCGGGGACAGCCTGACCCTGCTCACCCTCCACTCTCCCCAGGGTATCCCTGTGCTCATCGTGGGCCACCACATCCTCTATGGAAAGGTGGTGCAGCTGGAAAAGCCATTTGCTGTGCTGGTGAAGCAGGCAGGAGCCCCCCAGCCCAGCCCTGTGGAGCCACAGGGACACTACACCGTTACTGCCCTCATCAAAACCAAACTACTCTTCAAAACCCGTCCCAAGCCCATCATCACCCACGTGCCCAAGAAGGTGTGAGCGGGATGGATGGGGGCTGTGAACTTCATTCTGCTTCTGGGAAGAACAGCAAGGACTGAGAAAGATCCAGGACTTCATCCCTGTCCTGTGCAGGGAACACTCAGGGTGATGGGTTCTGTGTCTGGGCATCCAGAGCCCTTCCTGGGTCACTTGTCCCCTCAAAATGACTCTTTTCTGAGAGCCACAGACCATGTGGGTCACTCCAGGGGACCTGGTTCCTGAGGGGCAGGGACCTGTGAGCCCATGGAGGGGTGTCCTATCTAGGGGCTGCCGTCAGTGCCTAGACTCAGCAGTTCCTGGGGACTCACAGAGGTGCCAGCATGGAGATGTCCCCCTCTACCCCTCCCTTCATCTGTGGGGACACCAGTGCCAGACAGGGACTCAGTCCCAATCTCCCTCAAATCAGGGCAGAGGGACCAGGACCCCTCCCCGCAACACAGCACACGTCCTTGATGCGAGTCTTTATTTCCACAACTCCATCAGGATATAAAAACCATTTTTTCCCCTAAAATATGAAAAAAATCCCCCTGGCAGGTTCAAAAATAAATAGATTTACAAACCGTCCATAACAATACCAAAAAGCTACAAAAGTCTCCTAAAAAACCTTGTATTAAATTAAACAAAAAACAGCTAAAAGCTCCGTTGTAGAAAGGGGTTTTCATCCAAGTCCTGAAAAAAAGGACCCAGAAGTGAATTCCCTTGGGAGGGGAAAGGTTGGGAAGCACCTTGCCTAAATCCCAGTGTCTTCCTACTGGTAGGAAGGCAGCAGTGTGGGCATGATGGGGCCATGAATTAGCCAGAGCATCACCACAGCCCCTTTGGGGGTAATGCTCCACACAACCCATGACTCCCCCCATTTTCCCAGTTTCTCCACACCAGGATCCCCCCATTGGCTCTTTGGCAAAGCTGAAGGGTCCTGCTGCCCTCCTGGAGCAGCCAACCCCCCCCCCAAAAAGGGCTGGAGGGGCTCCCTGTGGGTACGTGCCCGCACGCAGCTGTGGGGCAGAGGCAGCACCATCCAGCAGTGCTGGCACCGCACCAGACGGACACAGTGTGTCCTGGGCATGGGAAGTGCTGTAGCACCGTGGAGATGGGACTGAAATCCCTATAAAAAGCACCAAAAGGTGGAAGATTCTGGATGGGGGTGGGGGGAGCGCAGCCAGCAGCGCTCGGCACCGGGATGCTCCATAGGGCACAGCAGGGGTGTGGCCAGCAGCACCCAGCAGGGTGGTGGGCAGCCCTGGCTCAGCTTCTCCACAGCCAGCTTGGGATGGAGAAATTATAAGGAAAAAATAAACATATTAATAAAAAAATTAGCAAGATTTCAAGATGTGCTGAGAAATGCCAAGGGGTGGGAGCGCTCAGCACTGCCCATTGGCTCTGGGATGGGGAAGACGGGGCTGGGGGTAGTTACCCTGGCACTGCCCAGCACCTGGTGGCTCCTGGATGGGGGAAAAGGGGATGGTTGCTCTGGCACACGGGGACACCCCAGCACTGCCCAGTACCTGGCACTTCCACAGTCCCAGCTGCAGGATGGGGGAAGAGGGGACTGAGGATGATTGCTCTGGCACACAGGAACCCCCTAGCACAGGGCACCACTCTGCGGTCAGACCTCAGTGAAGGCCAGCCCGCACTGCTCCTCCCGCTTGCCGCAGCGGCGGGCGACGATGGCCAGGTAGAGGGTGAGCAGGGCCACCCAGTAGCAGGCGTAGAGGATGGCGCCCGAAATGAGGAAGACCACCTCAGTCTCGCTGAAGAGGTCCTGGCTGTAGGCAGTGTAGGCCAGCCCGCCCAGCAGCACTGCCACCCACACCGACACTGGCAGCAGCCCCACAAAGTTCACCACGATGGTGCGGCGCCCCGAGGTGCCCCAGCCTGATTTGTTGATGGTGGCGATGGCGAAGATCTTGGCAGGCAGCAGGCTGGACATGTAGAGGAGGGCATAGAGGGACATGAAGATCATCTCAGCGTTGCCACGCAGGAAGCAGGCGTAGGTGGCCTTGATGACACCCACCAGCTGTACCGTCAGCAGGAACAGGAGGATGTTCCAGATGCGACCGCGGTAGAAGAGCTGGATGACGGTGGCAATGAGGAAGAAGGGGAAGAAACCAGTGACCACCGACTCGTAGGTCATCCAGAGGTGGTGCTTGTGGAACCATAGTGCGTTGTAGAGCCACTCACGGAAGTAGGACTTGCTCCAGCGGGTCTGCTGGTTGAGCCAGCGCAAGTACCGCGTGGGTGTCTCCGTCAGGCACTTGGAGAGAGCCGTGTACTTGGTCCGGTAGCCCAGGCTGAGCACACGGTTGGTGAGGTGCCGGTCGTCCCCAAAGCTGCACTTGCTGCCCAGGAAAGTCTGGTGGTACCAGTCCTCGAGGAACTGCTGCAGGAGGGTGTTGCGATACATGCCCAGGGGGCCGCTGATGCACTGCACACACCCGAAGTATGACTGGCACGCGCGCTCCACGTTGAAGGCCATCCAGTACCGCACGCTGCTCAGGAAGGAGAGCCACGAGTCGTACTTGTTCAGGATCTGGGGAGGGGATGGATGTGAGCTCTGGCACTGCTGCAGCCCTCAACACTCCCAGCCCTGCCCTTGCCTCACCACCCTGGGGTGCCCTCCCTCACACCAGGGTACCTGCACATCGCCACCGACACCGCCGACATGGGGATCAGCCTCCAGGATGCGGAGCATCTCAGCAGTGCAGGCGGGGTCCAGCACCGTGTCTGAGTCACACACCTGGGGGCAGAGGGAACGTCGAGCCCCACTCCCGCCACCCACATGCACCCGGCAGACAGCCCAGCCCGCAGCTGGGCAAGCCTGAGCCATGGATGGCGAGACCAGGCAGGGCCCTGGAGGCCGGCAGGCGATGGCAGGGAGTGGAGCACCCTGTGGTCCCAGGACATCCATCCCGGAACTGATGGAGGACCTGTCCCAGCCACCCCGGAGACCTAGCACCCTGCACTGTGCCACGCTGTCCCACTCAGTGACACCGTGCCAGGGCATGTGCTGAGGACGTGATGTGGCACCCTTGCAGACAAGGCTTGACCCCTTGGCCACCCCAGTGCCAGTCACCCCCAGTCCCAGTGGCTCAGGGCCAGTGTATGGGGCCACATCCAGGCACCCAAGTGCTCCTGCAGGCTCCCAGGGCTGCTCCCATCCCACCCACAGCCCTTCTGCCCAACTGCAGGCAGGACACTCACTGCCCATGTCCCCCCAGCCCATGCATCCACCTGGATGTAGTCCACAGAGTCTCCGAGCGCCCGGAAGGCCGTGTACATCACCTCCCGCTTCCCGCCCCACTTCTGGAGGATGCAGGAGTAGGTGTTGCTGCGCACCAGCGCCTGGACACGGGCCAGCCCTTCCCGCAGCCCGGCCTCTGTCTCCCCCTCGCCCTGCGCGTGAAAGTTGCTCCTCCAGATGTAGCTGCCCGAGCACTCGGAGCCCATCACGTCGTGGAAGATGTCCAGCATGTAGGTGTCATCAGGGCCATTTCCATCCACCACCATCACCACTTTGAGGTCGGGGAAGGCGATGCGCTTGACAGAGCGCAGGCACTTCGTCAGGTAGTCGGGATCCTCCTGGAAGGCGGCGATGCAAAGGGCCACAGAGCGCCCTGGACGCACCGGCCGCCCCTCACCCCTCATGCGCCGGTGCTCCAGGAAGGCAAAGAGGCTCTGGATGAAGAGGTGCAGCCCCAGGATGGCCCCGTAGAGCCCAAAGGAGAGGTAGTGCTTCTCCGTATGGATGAACTGGTACCCTGTGACGTAGGCAGCCAGGATTCCCCCCAGCACTGCCACGGCAAAGAGGCTGGTCCCCACGACACGCAGGGCCGTGGAGAGGCTCCCTGGCATCTGGAGGAACACCAAGAAGCATCAGAGAAGGGACGGGGGGACATGCTCCCCACCAGGGCCCCCCATAACACAAAAGTGGAAGGACCCTGCTCCTCTGCTGCCCCATGGCCACCCTCTCCCTTGCTGGTCACTAGTTTGGGGGTGACACCTTCCCAGTGTCTCCATGGGGCCAGATGAAGTATGAGGGTCCCAAGCACCCCACTGTGCAGGGTGGCAGGTGAGGTGTGGAGGTCCCAAGCACCCCACAGTGCACAGTGCCAACACCCCCTGTCCAGCCAAGTGGGAGCACGGCTGCTCCCAAGCGATGGCCGGGCTGGAGGACAGGGAAGGGCACAGAGACGCCAGGGACCGGAGTGTCCCCGGGGAAATCACGGCCACCCAGAGCCCCACACTGCGCCGACCGCCTGTGGTGTGACCCCCGGCTGCGGGTGTGACAGCACCCAGACCCCTTTCCCTCGGCGAAATGGAGACGCGGGGACGGGCAGCGCGGGCAGGACGGGACTGCGGAGCTGCACCAGGGCGCGGGTGCAGACAGGGGGTGCGGGCATGTCGGGGGGTGCACGAGCACGTGCGGAGGTGCGGGCGGGGCGCAGAGCCAGACCCAGGAACACCCGTGCCGCCGGCAGAGCCTCTGGGCAGCCCCCCCGGCCTCCCCCTGGGGCCTCGCAGCCCCCGGCGCTCCCGATACCTCCCGGTCCCGCAGCCCCCGGCGCTCCTGGCTACCCGCTACCTCCGACCCCGTAGCCCCCGGAGCCGCCGCCGGTCTCGCGGCGCCGCAGGAGAGCCCCGAGCCGGACCAGAGGGGCCAGGAGGGAGAAGGAGGAGCCGGGACTCACCGTGGAGGTACCGGTACCGCTGCTCCCCACCCGCCGCCGCCGTTGTGCACCCAGCCTGGCCCGAGCAGCCCCTTTATACCGCGGCGGGGCCGGCACCGCCTGCAGCCCGCGGGGGCCCCGCCCGGCACCGGCACCGCCGGCACCGCCCCCGGCACCGGCACCGGCACCGGCTCCGGCTCCGCCCGCAGCCAACGCGAACCCGCCCCGCACCGGCAGCACCTGGCACCGGCCCCAGCCCCGCACTGCGGGAGTGATGACCGGCACCGCCGGCACCGGCAGCACCGGCATCAGGGGCACCAGTGCTACACCGGCACGGGCATCACCACAGGCACCACGGCACAGCTGCTGCACCGGCAGCACCGGTAGCAGCTCTAGTGCTGCACCGGAATCGGCATCACCATCACCCGGCCCCGGCATCACCCAGCACCGGCGCAGCGCCACGGGCCAGGGACCGGTCACTCCATTTCCCCCTGCCCCGTTCTTGGGCCCTTCTTATGACACCCACGTGTCACCTCCCTGTGCCACCGTGTCCTCCCACAGCTATGAGCCACCCGTGTCACCCCGTCCCTGTGGCCGGTGGGTGCCGGAGCAGAACCAGGGGCATCCCGGGGACAGCAGCCCCGTGTCCCCGTGCCGGGCTGATGGCAAGGGACATCCAGCTCCGGGAGATGCCATTCTGAGTCCATAGAAACTGCAGCCTTGGCTCTGGGCTTAAATCCAGCAGTTTCGGGTTCCTCACCCCAATACGGGCCATTGCGTCCTGCTGTGCTGGGAGCCGGGTGTGAGGCGACATCAGTACAGGACCCGGAGCCTCTGAGCACCAGGAGCTGGGGAAGGGAATCCCTCCAGTGGGAGCACCCTGGGCAGGCAGATCCCCCTTGACTGACACCCCCAGCACCGTGGCGATGATGGCTTGTACCTTCCCAAGCGCCTGGAGTGGGTGGTGAGGAGCTGGTGAGCCCATGGAAGGCACAGGGGTATGCCGGGACTCTTGGCACCACAGGCAGGGCTCCCACAGTGCAGCAGTGGGGTGCAGGGGTGCAAAGCCCGGCATGGTGGGGTCAGACTGGCATGGCCTGTGCCACTGCCGTGGTACTGCCAGGGTCCCTGTGGCTACACATGCCCAGCTGTGGGGAGGGGGGGACACAGGACATGGGCAGCATGTCCCCACATCACAGCCCTCCCAGTGCCCTCATCAGGGACCCCTCACTTTTTGGTGTACCTGTGGCTGTCCAAGGTGGGAATCTAACTGCCTCTATCCCCAGCACAGCCGCTGCTTTGCTCCCAGCTGGACACATCCTTGCTCCCAGAGGCAAGACAGCCAGATACCTTATTCCCAGAGGCAGGACATGTCCTTGTTGCCAGAGGCAGGATGGCCAGACAGTGTCCAGCCAGTGGCATCAAAAGAGATTTTTCATTCCAAACTCATCCTCCACCACTCGTCACAGTCCCTGGACAGGCACAGCTGGTACAGCAGCACCTCAGTTTGTGCCCATGGTCCAACACGGCACCGTGAGTGAGGAGGTGGCTCTCTCCAGTGAGGACAGTGCACTCCTGCTGCCACTCAGGACATCGCACGGCACAGCATGGGGTGGTGACACAGCTCAGGGCCCCTAACCTGGTAGGGAAGGGGTGTGCCAGACACCCCCACACCCCCACTATCTGGCATGGCACAGGGCAGCTGGGAAATGGGCACCTGGGGTTGTATGTGGAGGGGCTGGGGCTGCATGGTGTCAGGGCAGTGAGGGGGGTAAGGACTGGGTTCCTGAGGACTCTGCTCCCCCACTGCTGTAGGTGTGCAGCAATTCCCAGCACAGGAATGAGGCCTGTGGTGCTGCAGCACCCATGGCGGCTGCCCTGGCTGGAGGTGGGGGTGACCCCGATGTTGGGGTGTACCAAAGCACATGGGGGTGAGCGTTGGTCCCAGACAAGTGCCCAACAGCCACAGGGTCCCACAGGCCCTCCTTGGGATGGAGAGGGCTCCTGGTGCCACAGCAGAGCGGCCCATTCTCAGACTCTGTGGTGAAGGAGACCCCAGACCCTCCAGCATCCCTGTGATGCCAAGGGGGAGCCATGGATGGCCACTCAAGGGGTGCAGACAGCAGAGTCCCTCACCCTCCCGACTCCCCTCAGGGTCAGCTGTGGCTGGCTGGCCACAGGGAGCCTGAGGCACTGGCCCACTGGCTGCTATGCCAGCCCAGGGACTGGTGCTGGCCCTGGGGGTGATGCCCATCCTCCCATTGGACCCAGGGCATGGCCACAATGGCACCCAAAAGCTTCACATGACCCCCACAGACACAGGGCTGAGCGTGTCTCTGTTTAATCCCACACCTCATCCCAGCAAGGTTCCCCACCCTATCCCACACCTGTCAGCAGCATCCCAGGGGCACAGTGAGTCCTTCCCCTCTGGGAGCCATTGGCCCCGATGTCAGAGCAAAACAGTTAATTTCCACAGACACAGCCCTGCTACGGCAGCACAATGATCTTCTTCTCCAGCGTCTGAGGGGTGAACAGGACCCTCCTCATGACGGTGTCCAGCTCCTCCAGTGCCAGCTGTGCGTGCAGCACTGTCGCGCCGTCGTGCTCGGCCGTCACCACGTGCTTCAGCAGGCGGTACAGGTCCCGCAGCACATCCTGCAGCACCTGGATATGGCAGGCATGGAAAGCGTAAGCACCCGCTGGTGCCTCACCCGCTCCCGCCGCCTCGGCGTGTCCTGGCAGGCACAGGGCTGCCCCTTCCCCCGGCGCTGCCGGTGCCAGGACACTGCAGCAGCACCACTGCCGATCACAGCTCTGGCCTCCTGTGACTCAGTTTCCCCACGCACCAGCAGCACATTGTGGTGAACCTCCACCCCAGGGGCACAGGGGGATGCTGAGATCCTGGCTGCGGGGATTCCCATGGGGAACCAGCTGTTTCCTCCAGGGCAGTTGAGTCCCAACATGCTTGTTACTGGGAATTGGGGAGGGAGGCCACAGTGGCGGAAAAACTGGGCATTTCCAAGTCAAATCAGTGATGAATAACTCCCACGGCTCCTGAGAGCTGGCACTACCCATGGCATGGCACGGCCCCATGGCACATCCCAGCACCTTAGAGGGATGTCCTCACAAAGTCCCCGCTTTCCCAGGATCTGCTGAGTGGGCCCTTTGGTGAAGGAGGCCAAAGTTGGGGGTCTCAGTCCCTTGAGACTTTCCCTGGAAGTTGCTTGGAAATGAGCCCTGCAGACCCCATGGGACACGGGCCTTGCCCAAGGGATGCCCAGGAGCCTGTTGGGGGCTGTCCCTGCCATGGAGACAAACAGGGGGGGACCCACCTCGGTGACCTTTTCGCTCAGCCCCCGCAGCAGCAGCACCACCACATGCACAGCAGCTCTTCGCACCTCGGCCTCGGGGTCCGTCCGGGCTATGGCTGTCACACAGCAGGTGACCTGTGGGGACAGGGCAGGGGGGCATCAGCAAGAGCTGTGAGATGTGGGGGATCCCGGCAGAGCAGCTGCTGCCATGCTGGGGACATCCCGAGGATGAGGATGGGACCCCAGTGCCTTGCCTGGCACCAAGCTGGGGGGTCCCACTTCCTGCGGGGCACGGGCTCCCAGCAGCCCTTCCTCCTCCTGGGGCCAGGCAGCACATGGATGCCTTGGGAAGCTGCATAACAATCTGTATAAAAATCAGGCAGAGCCAAAGGAATCTAATTAAACCCCAGCAGTGACAGCCGGGAGAATTAGCAGAGCTCGCGCCTTCCCGAAATAGCAGCGTGTGGCGCGTTGGAATCGCATCAACTACTGGGACTCACCGGTGCCGAGTGGGAGCCAGGGGAGAAGCCTGAGCGCCAAATCCATGTGGTCTCCAGCTCAAGGAGCACCAGCGGGGTGAAACTCTGGGTCCCATGGAGCACAGACCCAACAGCTTGAGGGCTGCTGCATCCCTGAGAGCTGGGCTCACCCCCCCCAGGATCACAGCGCCAGCGGCTCCGGGCAGCCGTGTCTCACTCAGAGCCTGTAGCCGGGGTGAGGGATGGCTCAGCCATACTGATAACGATAATTATGATAATTATGATAACGGAAGGGTAACTAAGTGTCATTAAGCGGGAAGTGTCTCTGGCAGGCACCACCTGTGCCCCCAGGTCTCCTCTGGCAGCAGCTGCCATGGGTGGAGCAGACACCTAAAAATCAGGGCTAGAACCTCCTGAGTGTTTGCTTCAGGCCCAGTGGCTTTTATGCTCCATGGTATAAGCAATTATCACTGTTATCACTCATGTCCTTTGTGGAAATGTTCCATTTCCATATGGAAATATCCCATTTCCATGTCCTCAGCAGCTCAACTACATGCTAATGAAACCACTTGTAAACAAGCAATGGCCCCACGCTTCCCAGGCAGGGATCTGGGGAAGGATGGAGCTGGTACCTCCTGGACAATGGATCCCAACTGGAAGCCAAGGTACTGGCAGAGCTCGCCCAAGTTGGAGAGGCTGCTGGCCCGCAGTGCTCCATCAGAGTCCCGGGCGCCCCGCAGGAAGGTCCGGATCAGCGGCTCCCGGTGCTGGAACACCATGTCCCCTGCAGGACAGAGCAGAGTGGTGTGTCACCAGCATGGAAAAGCTCACAGCCTCTTCTTGTCAAAGCTTTGGCTCCTTTGGGAGCAGATGGATTGGGCATCCCCCTTGCAGCACTGCAGAAGAGCTGGATGCAGCATCTGGAGTGTGGCTTCTGCCCCTTGGCACATGCCCTATGGGGGCCCTCCAGCATATCCCAGTCCCTCCATTCAAGGTCTCGCAGGCAGACCAAGTGTGAATCCCAAATTCCCACATCTTTCAGACCCAAATCCCCACCCCAATTAGCACAGGGAGGCGCCGTGGATGTGTGAGCTGCTAATGAGAGGTCAGGGCCAGTGATCAGCATCCACAAACATCCCGGGACTGTGGTCATCCCATGGGAGCTGGGCAGCCGTGTGCCCCATGGTGTGGGCACGGCTTCCTGCAGGAAGAGGCTCAAGGGGCCAGAAATGAAGCTCCAGCAGGTTAGCTGGCCCATGAGCTCAGTGGTTTTCCAGTTCTCCCAAGCTCTAGAAGCTCCTTGGATCCTGGTGCTGTGCAGCCAATGGAGATAGTGGGATGGATGCCTTGGGATGCCCTTGTATGCAAGGACAGAAATTGTCCCTGCAGGCAATGGAGGGTCCCCATCCAACTGCATATGGGGGCTCAGGGCTGGGGACTAGCACAGGGTGGGGGAGCTTGGGGCAGTGCTGTGATGCAAGGACAGACAGGCTTGCTGCAAATGCATCCTCCTCTTGACTGCATCCCAGGGGTTGGAATTATGGCAGTCTGAGTAGTGCTGGGTGATCTGAGTGGGATGTATTCCCTTGGAAGCCAACAGCACACCGGTCCTGTGCCAGATGGCTACAGAAGGAGCACGGAGCATTTCCCTTCCTGCTGCAAAATCCCATTTTGGATGGGAAAAGCTGCTCCAGTGGGACAGCAGGCAGGGATGGGGACAGGGATGGGGTGTGAGAGAAGCAGAGCAGAAGATCTTGGCAGAGCAGGACACCTTGAAACTGCACAAAGCAAAGCGATCCTGGAAGCACTGGATAAATCCTCGCTCTCCGGATCCCGAAGCTTTGCAACAGAAACAACTTGGTGCAATTTGTTCTATAAATACACCGGCGAGCCGGGACGTGCCAGAGCTGCTGCCTGCGGCAGTGGCACCATGGGGAGCGGGGAGAGTACAGGGAGGTTGTGCCACCATCCCCAGGGCAGCTGCCAGGGGATGTCCAGTGCCACGGAGGACACATGGACATTACCCAGGGTCTTCAGGGACAGAGGGGCTCTGCTGCTGATCACTGGAGCCCCCCAGGAGATGGTGGGATGCCCTGTCCCCATCCCGGTAGGGGGGCTGGACACTGGCACAGTCTGCCACCGGTGGGATGGCACAGCTGGCAAAGCACAGGGATGCCACCATGGCTAGGGGATGTAGCAGAGGTCCCAAGGGAGTCACAGCCCCAGGGCTTGGGGGGTCCAGGCTCTGCAGGAGCAACCCCAAACAAGTACACAGTGCTTGACTGGTGACCAGGGACCCCCATCCAGCTGTCCCAACAGTGGGACATCGGCTGCCACCCCCCTGGACATGGAGAGCTCCGGCTGCACACTCCCGCTCGCCTGGCCTCCTCCAGAGAGTCAGATGAGGCATTCTAGGACGTGTCCCAACAGCAGCTGATGGAAAGGCCTCATGCAGCTTCTACCCCTCAGCCTTGCGTGTCCAGGCACTTCCCAGCAGCCTCTGAGCCCGGCACTGCTGGCTGAGGGGATAGTGGCTGCTGGCACAATCCACTGTCCCACTCCTGCCACTGGAAAACCTCAGCCAGCTACCCTTCAGCTTCCAGACCCTTCTCACCTTCCCACAACAAAAATCCCTCATGGGCTTTCTTCCTGGGATTTGGTAAGGCTGAGAGGTGCTGCAGCTGACGGCAGCAGGCACTGCCATGCCCATGGCCATGGACTCACCCAGCGCCCGGGTGATGCGCATCAGCACCTCGCCCAGCTTCATCCTGGTGACAGCGGCCATGGCGTCCTCCGTGCCCTGCGCTGGGCACTCGTACCGTGCCAGCAGGACGGGCAGGATCTGTTCTGGGTACTCACTAGAGAGCAGAGCAACACCTGGGGGGGCAAAAAAGCTGGAAAATCAGTAATTCGGCAGTTTGCAGCAGGTGCCCGCTCACTGCTGCTGGTTGATGCCCATTGACTCGGTGTGGCCTCGGTGCACTGGGGGCAGCTGGACACCACAGGCGATGCTTGGGCACAGGGTCTGGTCACTGCTCCCAGCTCCCAGCCATTGGCACATGGTTCCAGTGTGCCCTTGCCCCTACTGGATTCACCTGGCCCACACTGGGACCTGAGCCCGAGTGCACCCAATGTCTGCTGCATCTCCCCAGGGATGACAAGGGATGATCAGATCCTGGACACAGGACACAGGCTAGGCAATGCTATGGGGCTGCACCAGCTTCACTGTCCCTGTGGAGATGTGGGCTGGGGAAAGTGCCAGGCAGGGCTCTGGCAGCACTGGGCAACTCTCTGGTGGGGAAAGGTGGCTGCTCTCCAGGGAAGGATCGAGCAGCAGAGGCTGCCCTGGCAGTGTCAAGCACTGAGTCACAGTGAGCCCAGCTCCTGGCCTCCAGGAGCTTCACCTCCAGCCCTGTTTCCTGGTTATTGGAGGGCACCTGGTGTGGGTCACCCTTTGCAAGCCCAGGCACATCTGGCAAGGCAGTAACATCTCTGGCACTGCCTTATCCCAGAATCACAGAGTCGTTTGGATTGGAAAAGCCCTCTAAGATCATCAAGTCCAACTGTTCTCCCACACTGGCAAGGCCACCACTAACCCATGTCCCCAAGTGCCACATCCACAAGGCTTTTAAATCCTTCCAGGGTCGAGGACTCCACCACTGCCCTGGGCAGCCTGTGCCAGGGCCAGAAAGCCCTCTCCACAAAGAAATTTTCCCATTATCCAACCTAAACCTCCCCTGATGCAACCTGAGGCCGTTTCCTCTCGTCCTTCCCTTGTTCCTTGGGAGCAGAGCCTGACCCCCCCCCTGGCTCCACCTTCTTGTCAGGGAGTTGGAGAGAGAAGGTCCCTCATGAGCCTCCTTTTCTCCAGGCTGAGTCCCCTCAGCTCCGACAGCTGCTCCTGGTGCACCAGACCCTTCCACAGCTCTGTTTCATTCTCTGGACACACTCAGCCCCTCAATGTCTGTCATATGATGAGGGGCCCAAAATTAACCCCAGGATTACAGGTGTGGTGCCCAGTACAGCAGGAATACACTGCTGGAGTATAGCTCAGTGATACCAAGCAGTGCTGCAACACCGGCTCAGCCCCAGCCCTGCCACTGTGGTGGGAGCGAGTGGGGCTGTGGAGACCCAGCTGGGACAGCCAAGAGCCCCATGCTAAGCATGGCTGAGCACAGGTGCTGCTGCCACGGTCCGGGTGAGTCACCACCCCAAGGAACCGCATCAGGGTTAATCACTGCCGCGGCCGCGCTGCCAAACGCGGCGGCAGCTGCACCGGCGCGTTAATCACCGGGACGGTTACAGCCTTTGTGTTTCAGCCGCTGGGCAAGGACAGACCCGTCTCTCTCAAGACTGTACAGGCAGTGGGAAGCAAAAGATAAACTCCTTTCCCAACTCCTGCCAAAGGTTACCAACCCAATGGCAGCATTGGTGCCAGCATCGCTGTGGGCCAAGGGAACAGCACCTCCTTCCATGGAACCCGGTGGACTGTGACCAGCTGTGTCAGCTGTCACCCAGTGCCACAGGACTGTGCTGAGGGCACTGGAGCAAGAACCAGCCTGAGGGTTTCCTGGGAAGTGGGAGTGG
>JAWWLV010000021.1:19902965-19918475 GCA_035041135.1 Platyrinchus mystaceus | reverse complement strand
TCACCCAGTGCCACAGGACTGTGCTGAGGGCACTGGAGCAAGAACCAGCCTGAGGGTTTCCTGGGAAGTGGGAGTGGACCTGGAAGAGCCCTGAGGGAGCACCAGTGGGTCACCATGGGCCTGCTCCTCTGCCAACCTCAGCTGAACAGACCCCTCAGTGGATGCCAGGCTGTGCCCAGACTGTGCTGGACCTGCAGCCCCAGCTGGTGGCACAGACCTCGCATGGGGACAGTGACCAGCTCCAGGGAGTAAGAATAACTGGAAGACAAAGCCTGGAGCTTCAGGAACTTGACATAGAGCCCACACATGGCTCCAGGCTCGAACAAACAGCACAGAGCCACAGTCTGGGAGGGCAGGAGACGCCAAGCCCTCAGCCCGGCCATGGCTCCACTGCTCTTCCTTCCCTCTCAGTGCCCAGAGCCCCCCAGCACAAAATCTTCCCTGACAAAGCACTGGCACTCATCCCAGCAGGCATCACTCACCTTGGATGGCTGAGAGGTAGACAAAGGCGTCCTCATGCTGCACATTCTCCAGGAACACCTGGAAGAAAGGAGAAGTGCCATCAGCAGTGACTTTGGGCTGGGCCGGCAAGGCCAGAGGACTCCAGTAATCAGGACCATCTCCAGCCCAATGGCACAGTCAGCACAGGCTCTGCACTGCAGCACAGGACAGAGACCACAGCAGGGACGGGGAGTCGGCAAGGGACAGGGATGACCATGGCAGGAGCCCAGTACCTGCAGCAACTTCTCCTGAAGCTGAAGAGCCTCTGGATCCCGCTGGGTGACCAGGCTGGCGAGGTGGCGCAGGGCAGCAGCCCGGGCGGGGGGCTGGGGGTCATAGGCCGACACCAGCAGCTCCTGGAGCCCAGCTGGGGCCGAGCTGTCAGCACACGGGGCTGGAGTGGGACCGGTGGCGCTGGGACTGGTGGCACTGGGCTCGTGGCCTGTGCTCTGCTCTGTGCTCCTCTCTCTGTGAGCCGAGGGCTTGCTGTGTCTGTGCTGTGGTGGGGCCCAGCTGCCCCCTGGGCTGGGGGCTCCACTGGGAATGCCAGCAGGGCTCTGTGCTCCCATCTCAGGCTTCCTCCCCAGCACACCATCAGCAGCAGCACCCACCGTGCCAGGGGCACAGGCCCCATGGGTGCAGATGGCAATGCGCAGGTCCGAGGCCAACTCCTGGGTGAGGGGATCAGGGTAGGTGTGGGACAGCTCCTGCAGCAGTGGCACCAACCGCTTCAGCACAGAGAAGTCACTGGACTGGAGCTGTGGAGGGAGAAAAGCAGCACTGGCACCACCATAGTGGGGATCCATCCGCTCCCTGGGATGCTCCAGGCAGGGCAGGAGAGCATGGGGATGATGAGCCCCAGAGCTTGTTTTGTAGCCCTATGGCCACTCCCATCCCCATCCCTGGCTCTGGGCTTCAGGCACCACAAGCTCCTCTTGACAGCAATGCCCATGGCCCAGCACCTATCCCATCTCCGGCATCTCCAGCAGGTGCCATGGGAGAAGGTGGGAAGACCATGAGCCTGGAGGACAGCGGTGTCTGTGCATGGAGGCCAAAACACGGACATCCCTCTCACCATCTTCCCAGCACCATGTCAGGCTTGCTGTCAGTCCTGCCTGGAAGGACATTCCTGGCACGGCAACTGCAGTCTGTTCTGAGCAGGAGAAGCTCCTGCCTGAACCTGGATAAAACTGCTAAATTCTGGGTTGTGAGGCCTGAAAAGGGGTGCTTTAGTTTGAGTGGAGAGTTTGGATGATTTCATAAAAACCCACTGGCTGCTGAAACCCAAACAGCTCTGCAGCTACTTCCAAAACCTTTCACATTCCATTTCCCAAGTTACGTCGCTCCCATTAATGCCAGAATGGGAGCAGGAGCTTGCCTGGGAGGGGCCCATTGCAGCCGCAAGACTTTGGCTTTAATTTCTCTCCAAATAAAGTTCTTTTCCCAGTGTTAGAAATTTAGCAACAAGACACAATAAATAAATGGAAAAACCATTAACAGCTAGATCTTCCTTTGGGCAAATCGGGGGATGAAGCAACCCCGGCAGCTCAGTGATGGCAGCGCATTAATGGTTGGCCATCGCTCCCATGGCAACTCTCTCAGTATAATGTGGTAATTGAGCGATGTAAATAATAATATAAATATGTAAAAAATGTAAATATAAAAATACAGAGGACTTCCAAGAGGGGTACAGCCCACATGGGACATTTGTTGCACTCCACAGCTGGCGCCCGTGGTGTGTAGGGACACAGAGAATGAAGTGTTGGTATTTAAAGATGCTATACATGGCTGAACTGCTCTGTCAACGCCTTCTTGGAAGCAAACTTTGGATTATAAATTAATATATTAATTTATAATATATATTATTGCAATAAATAATATTATAGCATATATAATTTATACTATATGTTAATATAGTATACATATATAAATTAATGAAATTAATTTCAGGGATGTCCTGTTGGGATTGAACTCTTGGCCAGTGCCTCCCCACTGCTTCAAGGAAAAATAATATATATAAGCTATACATACATATATATATATATATTTATACACACACACATATACAGGCTGGGACTGAGCAGGGACTCCAGCTCAAGGCACCCAGCTCCCCTGCTGCAGCCCCCCTGGGCTGGGAATGGCAGTGCCCGTACTCCCCGTCCCTGAGCCCCCCAGCTTTGCCCCTCACCTGGACAGCCCCTCCAAGCAGGGCGGCCACGAGCCCCATGGCCATGGCGAGGGTCTGTGCCTCGGCCGCCGCGCCAGGGCCCCGCGCTGGGCTGACACAGGCCCGCTGCAGCACGGCTGCCACGAACTCCTGCACCTGCCAGGGGAACAGCAATCAGGAGGGGGGATCCCTGGGGTGCCCCCACCCCCCCTTTAACCCTCCTGGTCTTTGCATCCATTTGAATTTTCCAAGCCTATGCCTTTCTCCAGGAATTCTCCAAGCCTAACACAAGTCCATACAAATTCAAGATGAGTTTGGTCAATGTTCTCAGGCACATGGTGAGATTGTGGGGATGTCCTGTGCAGGGCCAGGAGTGGGACTCAATGACCCTTGTGGGTCCCTTCCAACTTGGGACATTCTGTGGTTCTGTGAAACTCTTTCCACTTCACTGCTGTTGCCACCTCCCTGACCTTCCCTCTCAGACCATCCCAGATGCCTTCCCACTATCTCCCCTTGCCATCCCACCTGTGCAGGTGAGGGGACTCAGCAGTGTTGGGAGCCCTGGAGAGCTGTGGGATGGATGGGGATGCACTGGGGATGCAGGAGGAAGTCAGGGCCCCCAAGGTGGCTGTGGGGTGCTGGAGCCCCCAAGCTGCACCCACCCCTCCAGCAGCAGCACAGATGGGCTCCCTGGGATCACAGTCCCCAGCCACATGCCAGGCTGTGTGAACCCATGGGTGACGATTTTGGGAGCAGGGATGGAGAGTGGCTAAGCCACACAGTCCAGTCCCCCAGTGGCTGCAGCTACCAGGCTCCGGTGCAGGCTTGGCAAAGTCACACCCACAACAGCCCCAAGAAAAAGTGATGGTTAAACTGGTAGGGGCTTCTCAGCACCAGAAGCCCCCACGAGGCTGCAGGAGCAGGGGGAACCCAGCTCCATCTCTGTCTCCTGCCCAGCTCCACCATGGGATGGGAGCTGGGAAGGCAACTGGGATGGTCTGAGAGGGAAGGTCAGGGTGGTGGCAACAAGCGTCTGTATGGAACTGGGCTAGAGAAAGGCTTGGGAAATTCCAGAGCCCAGGAGCTCCAGTCCCAGCCCCACAGCTCCTCGGTGTCAACCCCCCTTACTCCCACACAGCTATTTCCCGTGTTCTCTTATTTTTTAATTTTTCCCCACAATATTTTTATTCCACAAGCCTATAACAATCCTGCCTGGCTGGCATTGGCCTTCTCCTTAGCACCGACACTTTTGATCCCACGGGCTTTCTGCCTTCCTAACAGACCTTGAAATTAGGGAGTTGATGTTCTCTGTGCCTTATTTTCTCCACACCATGGCTTGGGACAAGCCTGGGAAGGGGTTGGATCAAGGTCATTCCAACCTAACAGGTGTGTTGCAAAAGAACTACTGTGCTCCTATTTTGGAAAACAAAGTAGGAGGGCAACAAGGTCCTATTGCATTAAATCCCAAACTTCCAGTCCCCAGGACACAGGCACTGAGTGCAGGCATCATTTCCTCCTCAGTTGCCAGCTTCCTTGAGCACATCCCTTAAGGAGGCAAGCTGTGGAAAAAGGCTTTGGAAAAGGCTGCAAAAAAGGCTCAGGTACCTGCTGGGACAATTATGCCAGAGCAGAAATTTCATCAAACAGCAAGAAAGTAAAAAAAATTGGAATACCTGCTCTCACAACACAGTGACACACAAGCTGAAGGGGCTGAAATTATATTTAATGTAAAGAAAAGGAACACTGTGAATAAATAATTTGTAGATGGCTGCTGAGAAAAAAAAAAGTAAAAAAAATTACTCTAGAAGGAAAAAACCCCTACTTTAATGTGGGAGAGGAAAAACCTTGAAAAATAAACCCCTGGGGCACGGTTGTGTCTCAGGCAGGAGGAAAGAATCCTTGGCGCAGAAAGGAAATCAAGTTGACCTTGGTTACGTGGGGAAATATGTAAATAAATGTGCAGCTGAGGGGGGCCACAGCAGCCGCTGTTCCTGGGCTCCAGCTTTGGAAAGATGGATCCCACTTGTTCCCACCCCATTAGGGCCCCCCAAACACCCCAAGGAAATTGCTCAAAGACTGCACTGCCACTGCCTGTCCCTGTCCCTGTCTCAGCCCAGGGGCCTCCCTGAAACACAACCCCAAGCAGGAGGATAATGGATTTTTTGTCTGGATTTCTTTGGTGGTGAGTTTTTATACCAGACTCTTGGCTGGACCCTGAAACCTGGCAAAACCCTTCCCTGTTTCCCACCCCAACTCTCCAGCCCTGCAGGTGGGTGTGATGGGGAGGCAGGTGGGGACAAAGCAGTGCTGGCTGTGTCCCCCCCACCGCTGCGGAACACACAAAGGATCCTTTGTCCTAGAGGGAAACGTGAGGAAACCTGCCTCGGCAGTGACCGCCTCTGCCCACGGCAGGCACGGAGAGCTGGCACAGCCAGGGCACTGGGGTAAAAATCAGCAATAAAGAACAGGATGTGATCCACAGGGGAATGCCATGCTGCCCTCGGTGTCCACCTGCATCCCAGACTGGAACGGTGTGGGACAGCTGACCCTGTCCAGCATGTGGTTAGGGGCAGATGTGCCATGTTTTAACGATCTTTTTTGAGACTGTGGTCAAGAAGCCCCAGTGGTTTTTGAAATTACATTTAATAAATTTTGCACTGCCCATTCATGGACGAAGGAACACAGGCAGACCAATCAAGTTGTTCCAAGCCTCGACCAACCTGGCCTGGAACACTTCCACAGATGAGGCCCTTCTCTGGACAACCTGTGCCAGGGCCTCACCATCCTCACAGCCAAGAATTCCTTCCCAATATCCCACCTAACCCTGCCCTCTGGAAGCCATTCCCCCGTGTTCTGTCACTCCAGGCCCTTGTCCAAAGTCTCTCTCTAGCTCTCTTGGAGCTCCTTTAGGCACTGGAAATGGCTCCAACGTCACCCCAGACCCTTCCTTCCCCATGCTGAACAATCCCAACTCTCTCAGCCTTTCCTCCTAGAAGTGTTCAACCAATCCTCCTGGGCTTTGCCATGACCAACCTGCACAATGTCAGTGAACACAGTGTCCGAGACGCTCTCGCACAGTGCAGCCACAAGCTGCAGGACAAGCAGCTTCCTCTCCTGCCTGGCCTGCTCCTGCTCCAGCTCCAGCAAACTCCCTCCAGGCTCCACAGCCAGGTTTGGAGCCGCCTCGTCCTCTGCAGTCACCTGAGTCAGCTCCTACTGGAAAGGAAGCGCAGGGTACGGAGATGCAGTGGTTAAACAGTGGTAACCAGTGCCAGGAATGCCAGTTGACTCCTCACACCACCAGACTTTCCAGTTGAAGGTCTCTGAGAGCTGCCACAGCTCCTGGGAGTCCCATCCCTATCCCCTTGTGTGACTATGCGCTGGGGGGGGGCACAAAAAGCCCAGCCCAGCCCAGCCCAGCCCAGGGGGGAACTGCAGGGGCTCCAAGCAGGATGAAAGGAAGCAGGTGCTGGGGCCCCTCCATAAAAGCCAAGAAAGCAACAGGGATTATTCCCAGCTTCCAACACACCATTAAACTTCAGACATGCTCATGTTGTTGAAAAAGCTCAGGGGGGATAAGGGTTAACCCCTTCAGGGGCAGAACTGCTCCCTCTCCTCAGCTCTCCCACCAAGCACGCAGGGCTGCTTCAGGACATGCTGTATCCTGGGACACGCAGGGGGATGATTCCTTTATTTTTCCTTCTGCTTGACCCAAGGAACTCATTCCTGAAGGTGTGCCCCAACCAGGGACAGGCCTGCCCTCACCTTCAGGCAGTGGATGAAGAAATCTCCGGCCAGCCCACTCTTCTGGCAGTGGGACAGGAGCTCGACCAAGCTCTGCACATGGCACTGCTCTGAGGAGATCTTCTGGTACAGGGCCTCATCTTCATCGCTGCAATGGGTCACTGTGTCACTTACACAAACACATCCAGACCCCATTGACTCCCTAACTCCAGGGCAAGGTGAAATCCCAGTCTGCCTTTCCCTGGAAGCCTTCTTTCCCAGCGTTTTCCAGCAGACCCTGGAGGCAGCTGAGCCAAACATTGCTCAGGTCGTTTATGATCACTTGCTTCCTTTATTGTCAAACCTACACTCATTGACAGAAACTGTGAGCTCAAATCCAGCCATCCCCTAAATAACAGGATTAGTGCTGACCACGCAGTGGTCAGAGCCATGGAAGCAGGGACATGAACATGGGCAGAGCCAGGGTCATTATGGAGTAAGTTTAAAGTATTCCCAGTTTAACTAGGGCAGAGCTGCTTCTAATTGTGGCCTTCCAGTACCTAAAGAGTTTATAAAAAAGCAGGAGAAGGACTTTGGACAAGGGCCTGGAGTGAAAGGACAAAGAGGAATGGCTTCCCATTGCTAGAGGGCAGGGTTACATGGCATATTGGGAAGGAATTCTTCCCTGTGAGGGTGGTGAGGCCCTGGCACAGGTTGCCCAGAGAAGCTGTGGCTGCCCCATCCCTGGAAGTGTTCCAGGCCAGGTTGAACAGGGCTTGGAGCAACCTGGTATAATGAAAGGTGTCCCTGCCCATGGCAGGGTGTGGAATGAGACAAGCTTTAAGATCCCTTCCCACACAAACCAGTCTGTCATTCTAACTCAGATCAGGAATAGACTGAAACAAAAGCCAAATGAAGCACATTTGTGGGGATTTTACTGCAGGTGCTCCCAGCTCCTGGCACACTCACCTCATGGACACCCCTGGACACAGCCATGTCTCTGCCTAGCCCACAGCACTGCCCTGGGCCCTCCCTGCCAGCTCACAGGCCCCGCTTTAAACCAAGCCTCCTGCTGTTGGACATCCCGGTCTGCATGGCTGGAGACTAATGGCTGCAGTTTATTCCCAGCATGGCCATGCTCTGCCTCTACTTAGAGACCATCTGCACACACCAGAGGAGCTCAGTCACTGCTCTGCCACGCTGGCATCGCCAGAGTCCTTGCTGTGACAGTGCCACCTGTGCCCGAGGGACTCCAGTCACTGTGCCACGAGACAGGCTCAGGCTGGACAGTGGAAGTTGAATTTGCGGGCTGTTGGGGCTGAAAAAGCACATCCCATTCCCAGACAGCCCTCAGGCAGGGCTTGGAGCCCAGAAAAGCAGGCAGGGAGTGCACACCAACACTCAAGTGGAGCATGATGCTTTTTGGGGCTGGAAGTCAGAGCTCTGTGTGGCGTCCAGGAAACCTGGAGGCTGCATGGGCTGTGAGAAAGCATCACCTGCCTGAGCTTGAGGGGATGAGACCGTGGTGGGATGGTCCTGGCAGACCCCCACTCACTTAGGCTCTCTGCCAGGCTTCTGGAAAGCCCTGGGTGCTGAGTGACCCTGGGGACTGTGCCCACAGCACTCACCTGATGGTGTCCTCCACTGCAATGGCAGCACCGCCCTCGCTGCCCGCACAGACCCGGCACCGTGGGTGGAGGGTGGGCACGGTGCTGCCCAGCCCGGCCAGGCCTTCCAGCACAGCCAGCGACTGCTCCCGCTCCGCCTTCTCCAGGAACCACAGCAGGATCTCCTGGCACGGGGAGCTGGCAGGGAGAGAGGAGGCAGTGGTGACACTGTTCTGCCAGCTGCTCCCCTCCCTGTGACACACATTTTGGGATGATGGACACGACTGGAGCACTCCGGAGCGGCCATGGGCTCTCCTTGGGATGCTCTGGCTCCCGGCTCCAGCAGCTGAAGACATTTGTGACAGTTTCTAAGGGGACCAACAGCACATCCTGCCCTCTGGCATTCCCAGAGGGAAGGATTTGTGTCCCTCCAGACTTGAGCCCGGTGAGGAAGGGAGCACTGTGAACATCCCTGGCATGCCGTCCCTGTGCCTCATGCCAAGGTGAGAAGGGCTGGTGGCAGTGCCAAGGGAGAGCAGGAAGGAGATGGGAGCACTGTGAGGTGTGGGAGCCCTGCCAAGGAAAGATGCAGGTTAATGAGGTGGAGCGGCTGCGCCGTGCTGTGCCAGGGGTCTGGAAAGCCGAACACTTCCAGGCAGTTGCAGGTTTAGTTATCCTTGCCAAATTCCTTAGCAAAGAAAGCAGCAAATGCTGGCCCAGCAGCGTGAGCTTGGCATGTTCCACCTACTTGCCACAGCACTCACTGCTCTTTGAAGTGATTAACGATGTCTTTAATAGCAGCAGAGGCCACGTCTACACACACCTTTTAGGGAAAGCCTGCACACGCCAGGATCACCAGGGAACAGTGTAACCCCACCAGGAATGCTTTCATCAGGTAGGTCCAAACTCCTGATAGCCCAGGAAAAGCCTGGGGGGAGCAAGGAAAGAGGACAGCCAGCGCCTGGTCACCGCTGTCCCTGCCACCATGACTAGCACACATAGTGCTTCCCACTGTGCATTGTGGGGAACTGGGCATGGAATGAAGGACAGCTGCCAGGAGGTAGGTCCTGCTTGGATCACAGGAGACTGATGCCAGATGTGAGGAGAATGATCTTGTATTTCCTAGAGCCAGCACCTGAGCTGTTTTACCCAGTTTTTATCCTGTTTGTAGATCACTCTGACACCCAGCCAGGTCCCAGCATCACCACCTCCATCCATGGACAACCACAATCCCTGCTCTAGGCAGAGCCAACCTGCGCTCCCAGGGGCACATTTGTCCCTATGTGGAACATTCTGGCCTCAGGGAAGACAAAACTGAAGTGAGAACTGCTTCCTTGGGCACAGGGCTGCCAGTAAGGTCATGTACCCTGCCTGTGGTTCCTGCGTGATTGGAATGAGAACTCCTTGGGATGAGAACATGGATCTCTGCTCCTGGCTGTGCCCACAGAGTGCCCGCTGGAAGTGGGCAAAACACAGCAGAGCCAAGCAGAGCTGAGCTCAATCCTTCCTTACCGTAAGTATGACACATTCTGCTTGGCGAAGGAATAGAGGGAAAAAACCACTCCCAGGACTGACTGTAAGGATCCCAGTAGCAGGCTCGAGCTGTCATTCCCAACCACATACACCTACAGAGAGAAGGGCACAGGAAGGGGAGTCAAACACCTGCGTGGAACAGAGAGGAGAATGGGAACACGTCTGTGCGCAGAGCGGCTGCTGGGGAGGATGGTGGAGGGTTCTCAGCTTCTTCCTTTAGTCTGGAGCCTGTTTTCCCTGATTATGCCATATTCCCTATCAAAACCTGGGTTCAGCACAATTTTTCTCCAAGTATTTCCTTAACCACAGCAGGCTCAAAGCTATAGGAAGGGTGCAGCCAGATATTCAGGAAGTCTACTGCTTAGGGGTAAGATCCTGCCTTCCCCAGAAATGCAACAGCCACCTTGGGATGCGAAAATCTTTATGGAATTACGGCAAATCTCAAACACAGAGATCAGTCTCTAGCAGGGCAGCTGGGCTGATGGGTGCTGAGCTGAGACACCAAGCTGCCAGGGCTCTGGGGGCATTCCAGGGGCTCTGAGCATGTTGTAGGGGCTCTTGAGGGGTTGCAGGAGGCCTGGGGATGTTGTAGGGGCTCTTGGGGGGTTGCAGGGGCCCTGGGGATGCTGTAGGGGCTCTTGGGGGGCTGAAGGGACTCTGGGGGAGTTGCAGGGCCCTGCTCCTCTCCTCCACCTCAACCAGCAGCCTCCCAAATCGCTGTCAATGCCCTCCATGAACCCAGCACACCCTTCTCAGGCTCACTGCACACAAGTCCCACCTTGTTGCCCATAGAACACAGGAAAAACACTTACAGAAGCCTCATGGCATTCACAGAAGCCTCATGTAATTGTGTTTCCTTTTGTATCTTTTTAAAGGAATTATCCAAAACTAAAAGCTGGGTAGGACGATTTTAATCAGAGCCATAAGCTGGGAAAATTTGGTCTAGAAAGCGGTTAAATACCAAACCCTGCCAACTGGACTCAGGGTTTACTCAGTGTTTTGGTTCCCAGGTCCTGGTTTTGGCAAGCTCTATCTCCTTCCACAGCTTTAAGCTTAAAAAAAGGGGAAGGGCAGGGTAATAAAGTTTTCCAAGGGACTTCCAGCTGTATCATGTGGTCAATTACCTGTTCAGAAGGTGCTGTCCTTCCACAGTAGAGTGAGTCCCCACTCCTCTGACCTCCCACTCCCCACACCTCTGATCTCCTGTTCCCCACATTTCCAGCCTCTCACTCCCCACACCTCCAACTTTCTCCTTCGAACACCTCTGACCTGTTCCCCACGCCTCCAACCTCCTCCCAGCACCTTTGACCTCCTGTTGCCCACACCTCTGACCTCCCACAACCCACATCCAGACCTTTGACCTTCCTTCACAATCCCCAGTTCCAGGGCTGGAAGTGCCCTGGGGACAGACCTGCCTGAGGCAGTGTGACAGCCCAGGTAGGAGGGAGATGGCCCTGATAACACCCTGCCCTGCTCCATTGATGCAAACAGACCTGTTTCCCAGAGCTAATCCCCACGGAGCCATTCCTCCTCCCCAGACCCTTGTGTACACAAAGCCTCCCTGATGAAGCCCCAAGGATGGTTTCTCACTCAGCATCAAATGACACTTGCTAGACAAGAAAACACCCCAAATCCAGGGTCCCCTCACTAATCTGGCTGCTGTCAGTCCTCCAGCACTCTGCCATTAAGGAGGGACCCACCCCAATCCCCTCAGCACAGGGAGCAGCCCTCCAGACCAGTCTGTGCCTGCCAGCCAGTTACAACAGATCATTACTGGGAAAACAGACAACAATTCCAGCATTTAAGAGCTTAGCCTGCCTCAGGGCATGCCAGGAACCAAGTCACCAGCTTCTGACATTTGAATTCCGGGGTTGGAGATGTCCTTCTGAGTTGGAACATGCAGCAGGAAGCTGCTGTCAGGGCAGGCAGGGAAGGCTGCAGCTTGGCAATAGGGATATTGGTGGGAATGGTAGGAAATGGAGCTATGAGGGAAGGTGTCAGAGGAGAAGCCTCCACAAAAAAACCTGATCCTTCATAGGGAACACAAGGATGGATCCCATCTCTCCCCCAAACATGAAAGCCAAGATCTGTGCTCCAGTGAGAACTTAAAGCCCCTTCCAGTGCCTAAAGAGGCTCCAAGAGAGCTGGAGAAGGAATTTATAAAGGGCCGGGAGTGAGAGGACAAGGGGGAATGGCTTGTCCCTGCCACAAGGCAGGGTTAGATGGGATATTGGGAAGGAATTCTTCCCTATGATGGTGGTGAGGCCCTGGAACAGCCCATGTGCAGGATGCTGAGTCTGTCTGGTCTAACACACATTGAACTGCTCATAAAGTCTCAAACCAGCTCTTTCTTAGAGTTTTGTCCCACAAAAAAAGACGTACCTTGAGCACATCTTCCACACAGCTACCCAGCTCTGCCTCTGGCACCAGCATGGTCCCTGCTGCCAAATCCTCCACTGCCAGCTCTGGAAGCAAAGGGCAGAGACATCAGCACCCTAAAGCACCCCAAAGTCCCCCATAGTAGAGCAGCCTTGCCATACCTTGCACCCAAAAACACTTCCACAGCTCCCTTCCCTCCCCTCCCCTTCCAATGGGAACAGAGGAGCCCTCGTTAGCTGTCCTAATTGTGCTGCAGTGCTGTAAACCCCCAAGGACACATGAAATCAAGGCAGACCACAATTCCATGATGAATGATTCCCTGGAGAGCTGCTGGTTGGGTTGGGAACCCATGGCTTTCAACCGAACGCCCAAACCAAGGGTGTCAGACTGGGAGAGCTTCCCAAGGAGCCCATGGCAGGAGCCACAGCACTCGGCTCCCACGCTGGAGTAACTTGGCTCAACTGGTAGTAAATATGGTGTAACCAAACAGACAGACATGGCCAGCACGAACAGCTGGGCTCGCATGGTCTGCAGCCCGAAGAAATCCAGATGGAATGACAAAAATCAGTGAGGAAAGAAACCAGACTGTTCCCAGATGTGGTACCTGCTGCCTCAGAGCACCGCAGGAGAGGGGACAGCAGGGGCTGGAGCAGGTGCCTCTCTGCCAGCTGTGGGTGCTCCCTGGCCATGGTGAGCACCGTAGTGGTGGCCACACGCTGGAACTGCCGTGCTGCCACTCTGTCCTGGATGTGCAGCAAGTCCAAAATCTGCAAGGAAAGTGACAAAGGAACAAGGATCAGCACGCCCTCGGAGGGGGCAGCCTGGCTCCTGGCAGTGAGCAAGGACTTGTCCATGGGCTCCTTTGCTGGTCATCTGGCATGACATTCCAAGTATAGAAGAGCCAGTGTCCTTCCCACGCACACAGAACGCCTTCCTGGGCTCAAACCAAGATCCTGCACCACTCACAGAGCCAAAGGCTGGAAACAAGAGCTCCACACAGAGCTCTGTGTAGTGCAGTGTCAAGCAGCTCATACAATCAACACCATCCAGCATTTCAATAAAACATAGAAAATTCAAGAGTGGAAACGTGTCCCATTGCCAGAAAAATGTCTCCATGTTGTTCTGGCTTGAGCCAGGCCACACTCAAGCACAAGGGGCAGTCCCAACATCCTCCAAGACGGAGTTGGCTCTGCATTCCCGGGCAGAGGGAACGAGGGACTTACCTGGGGGCACACCTGTCTGTAGTAGTTCTCGAGGGAGAGGCACTGCTGTGGGCAGGAAGCCAGGATCTTTGCAACCGCGTCACATTTCCTCCAGTCCAGAGCTGCTGCTTCAGCGCCAGCACCACCTGCAGCAGCAGAAATCCAGGATCAGCTCTGACCGGCGGCCAGCTCTAGCTGAAGCCAGAGTTCCTGGCCAAAAATTGGATTTTGAGCTTTTATTGCTGTCATTAAACCAACCATCTTTCAGGAGATACCTGAACTTAAAGACAGAAGGGGGAAAATTGCTGTGCAAGAGCTTTGATAATGGAAAACAACTCCTATGGACAGGTGGACAAGCCAAAAGGTGGAGGGAGGTCATGCTTGGACAGTACCATCAGGTTGGTGTTGGCTAGAGGCTTTGGCACTAAAATCTGTGGGATTCAGCTTTTGGATAGCAACAGTTTCCCTCCCTGCCAGGACACAGGGAGCAAGGGATGAGTCTCATGGTCCCTGTAGCTCTCACAGCCCAGTGCCCAGCACGGCTCCCATCACACTGGCACTGGGACAGGGCACTCCTTGGGACAGACCACACTCTGGACACACACAAGGTGTGACCTCACGGAGGAATAAACAGCTAAATGGTGTTGGAGGCTTTCAGTGTAGGCCTCAAAAATGACAGTGTATCCCAAATTAGGGCAGTTTGGGAGCTCACCACAGTCAGAGGCAAAATCTGTGTGTCACCAAGTCATCTTGGCCTGGCAAAAGCTGACTGCCATGTCTGTACTCTGGCAGCTCTGCCCTTCTGGGCCTCTCATGGGATGAACCATTCCAGACACCTCTGAATCTGTGATCCTGGAGGCCCAAAGCCCCCCACTCACCTCCTGTGCCCTCCAAGACACCCCGAACCACGGCCTGCACCCCGTTGGGCCTCAGCAGCCTCTCGGAGAGCAGGCACCCACAGAGCCGCCGCAGCCAGGCCGGAGCCGGCCCTGGGCCTGCCCTAGGACATGGAGCACTCTGCAAAGGAACACAGGAGCAGGGTAAGGAATGTATTTGAACACTCCTGTGCAAAAACCATGAATGGGCAAACGGCCTGTGTCCTGCCAAAGAGCATAGGACATGGACAGGCTTTGAACTGCTGCGTCAGCCAGTGGCACAAAGCAAATTAGGAATTAATGACAGGCCAGCTGGAAGGGACTTACAAGGACCATCAAACCAACATGCCTTAACTTTTGGTCAGCCCTCAAGTGCTCAGCATGTTATTCCATCCCTGGAGTTGTTCAAGGCCAGGTGGGATGGGGCTTGGAGCAACCTGGTCTAGTGGAAGGTGTCTAGTTGGAATGGGATGAGCTTTAACATCCCTTCCAACCCGAACCATTCCAGGATTCCATGATTCTATTATTATCCCTTAAAGACTTTGCAGAAACAACTCTCAGGAGATTTCCTATCTCTTCCCCATGAGGCTTTGGAATGGTCCCAAACAGCAGCAGGGGCCCTGTGTCACCCCTGGAGCAGGAAGGGGCAAGTTTTGGAGGAGCTGGAGCTCCACTTGGCTGGGCACAGTGGACGTGGGTGCAAAGCCAAGGTGGCACGTGCCGTGATGACAGTCCCTGGGTTCACACCCACCTACACACCCCGCATGACAGGGCTGGAATGACACACCCAGCAGCTTCACCAGCGCTCTGGGACTGGATTTTAAAGTGTAAGAACATTTCCAGGAAAGCAGCACCCTCGGAGTGTGGAAACACAGCAGCACCGTAGGTACTACACACCCTTATGGCCCACAACCCCTGGGTACCTGCTTGGGCGGACCTTGCAGGATAAGCAGCTCCTGCACTGCCAGCGGCTGGTAAACACGGTCCAGGATGTCCTGCAGGGCTTCCCGGCACCAGGCTCGCTCCGCTTCCGAAACACCCTGCAACAAAACACGCCGGGGTGGTGAGGGCAGCCTGGCTGGGCACTAAACCCACGGTAGCAACGGCGCCCTCCAGCCCCTTCTGGGGCTCCATGGCCCCTGTCCCTTCTCTCACATGGGAAATTACGGGCAGGACATGGGAGGAAGTGCTGGGCAACGAGCCCGGGGCTTGACTCCGGGGAGCAGGCTGGGCCTCGGCTGGGCACCCACGCCAGCACCGGGAGTGGGGACACATGGAGATGAGTGTCGCACGGACCTGGCAGAGGGCGGCGGGGCCGTGTCCCAGCACGCAGAGCCCGGCGAGCAGCAGGCGGAGGTGGCTGGCGAGCAGCGGGGCGCCCAGAGCGGGCAGCCGGGCCAACTCGGCCAGGGCGGCGGCGGCGGCGAGCAGGCGGGGGCCGGGCAGCGGCGGGGGCGGCCCGGGGCATGGCACAAGCCCCGGCGGCAGGTGCGGCAGCAGCCCCAGCCCCACGGCGGCCCGCA
>JAWWLV010000021.1:19883625-19896664 GCA_035041135.1 Platyrinchus mystaceus | reverse complement strand
GAAGGGCCCCCGCTCATTCTCGGGGCAGTTGATGGGGGGAATGACCCAGTCCCTCTTCTGCCGCCGAAGGCCGTGTCTGTGCTCTGGGAAGGTCAGCACCTCGAGTGCTGTGTCCTGCAGGGAGAATGGCTCTGCTCAGTGCCAGCATCTTGCCGAACCCTGTGCACCAGGGAGAGGGGCTGCCGTGACCTCAGCGAGTGGGTCTGTGCTTTACCTGCTGCATCTGGTTGTGGTGTCGGTGATGCTGGTGCCACTGCCGGCGCAGGGTCACCTTGGCCGAGTGCCTCTTGCCCGCGGTGTCCCATGTGTGCACAGTGAAGGTGATCTCCCGCCGCTGGAGCTGCAGGGGCCGGGCTGCAGAAACGACGCCATTCCGGCTCACCTTGAAGCGCGTGTCGTCCGGGAGGAAGGGGACCCGGTGTGGCTCTCCACAGTCCACAAAGCTCACTGGGGACAGGGCAGCGGGTGGGCAGGGGGTCCCGGGCACACATGGCGTGGCCACAGCTCAGGGGCCCAGGGGGGACCATGGGGTCACAGAGGGCAGCAGGGATGCTCCACACACACCCTGCCAGGATCCTGTCCTGGGCATGGCACATGGTGCATACTTGCCCTGGCTTTGGTCCAGGACTGGGCACTCCACGACCAGTGGTGCCATAGGGTCCCAGCCGGACAGTGACAATAGGGCAAGTGGAACTTGGCACAGCATGTCCCTGTCTCCAGCACCATGTAGGGCATGGTACTGCACATGGCACATCCCCACACATGGCACACCCCCATGCAAGTGTACCCTGTGGCACAGCATGTCTCCAGGTGTGGCATGTCACCACCACTATGCCTGAGGCAGGGGGTGCCACTGCTCTGGCTGCTTTTCCAATAAAAACAAGGGCACAGTTGCTCACCTGCACTGGCACCGAGCACCCCAGCAGCCCAGGCACTGCAAGGTGGGGTACGGTGGCCTATGGGGGTCATGTGGCTGGGGACTGTGGCCACACGTCTGCAGTAGAGACAGCCCAGGCTGTGTCATGCTGTGGAATTGGGACATCAACCTCTGAGCAAGAAGGTGCTACCCCCAGGGCATCTCTGGCATTTGGTGCACCCAGCCTGCCCAAGTACCCTCTGGGACCCCTACCCCAGGCACAGCGGGGTGTGTGGCAGGTGAGGTTGCAGTGTCACCAGCTTGGCACCACACTGGGTGTGGCACAAGCCAGGCCAGCATGCAGAGGTGGTCAGCCGGCATCACATGAACCGGGGCCATTCGGCTGCAGCTCCTGAACAAACAACCTTTGTCTGGAGAGGGTTGTTAGAGCCAGCGGCTCCCGCAGACAGCGCGGCTGCCATCGCCCTGGCGTGACCCGCCGCGGGAAGGGGACGTGCCCAGGGTGGGTGGGAGGCACCGGTGGGGGTGACATCAGCCCACGTGCAGCTCAGGAATTCGGGGGTGGCTGTGGGATGGAGGGGGAGTGATCGCTGCCCCCCTGCCCACCACGGTGCCCCCGACCCGTCCCATGGGGACTTGCTGACATGATGCTAGCCCTGCTCAGCCCCACGGTGGGACCCTCGGCCAAGGCTGGGGGCTGGGGGAGCCAGTGGGGCTGGCTGGGCAGGAACGTGCCGGGGCAAGCCGGGTGCTGCCGCAGCAGGGAACGAGAGGCACCCGGCACCCACGGGCACAGGCACAGTGCCCGGCTCTGGGCCCTGGCACGGTGTTGGGTGGGTGCAGCGAGGGGCAGTGCAAGACCCCCAGCCCCACACTGGGTGCAATGAGTGCTCAGTGCTCGGCCCCCACTGGGTTCAATGAGTGTTGGGTGCTCAGTGCCTGCTTCCCCCTTCCTGCTCCCCCCTCTCCTGCTCCTTCCCTTCCCACCTGGCCATGCACAACCTGTTTTTCCAGTTTGGCTGAAGGAGAGCAGTCCCCAGCCATCCTCAGCCCTCCCCTCCCCGAGGCTGGGAGCCCGGGGGCCCCTCTCCTCTCTGGGAATGATGGGGTGGGAGGAGAGGAGAGCTCAGAGGGTCCCACAGTGGGATCCCCCCCTTTTTCCAACTGTCCTTCCTCGCTCCCCCACAGGGCGCTGGGACAACCAGACTGGCATGACCAGGCTGCCGAATAGGCTGTGGACCTGAGATCCCACACAGGGGACCAGGGCAGCCCCCCAAAGCCACCCCATGTCCTGTGGGGTTTTGACAGGGCAGGGCATGGGCAGAGCCAGGTGCCATCACCCCTGCAATGCCACCACTAGTAGTGCCAACACCCCAGCAGTGCCAGGGCGGGGGGGCTCACGCCGGGGTGAAGGTGCTGCGGATGGCACGTCCCATGACTGACGTCACCCTAGTTTCACTGTGACTTCAGACTCTCGAGGTTTCCCCACCCAGGGCTGATGGGGACCGTCCCAGCCCCTGCCACGTCCCCACCACACCTGAGCCCCCAGACCCACAGAGCAGAGCCCTGAGGACGCTGCAGCCCCCGCACAGGTGTTTCGCCGCCCCGGCGCCGCGCGGGGCCTGTCTGGACCTGTTGGAGGGAAAACACTGCGCTCAACTCATCAAGCTAATTACAGGCCGGCTCCTCAGCCTGGTCGAGGGCTTTGAGCTGCTGTGTAGCACGGCATGGCCTGACACCCACCAGGCTTGGCCACCCCATGGCTGGCATCACCATGGCACAGCCAGGAATCACTGGGTGACACATGGCCCCCACAGGCAGACGGCCCTTTACTTCCTCCCACACCCTGTCTGTGCCGGGGAAGCAAAATTGAAAGTGCTGGTGCAAGGACAGGGATTTCCAGCAGGTCTCCGTGCCACAGGGCGGTCACAGGGCTGCCCCGTCACCCTGGTATCAGGCACAGCCCCAATGGACATTGGTTTCTGTGCAGGAGACTCTGTTAATGATCAACCACAAAGCCAACAAATGCAATTCCTGGGGTGTGGGGCAGGGTTCGGCTCCCAGCTCACCCAGGCAAGGCCTTTCCGGAACCAAGGCTGTTTGGGAGCCCCTGGCACAGTGCTGGGTGCTCAGCACCCTTCAGCTCCGTGCCCACCTCTACCACCTTGGCACACCACCGTCAGCCAGAACTGGCGCAGACAGCAACGGCCCAACTGCTGTGCAGCCCCAGCGCCCATAGAGATCCTTTTGGGGATCCCAAAGTGGCAGCAGGTCCTCAGCACTTGCTTCTCTGGGCACACCTCTCCCCGGTGCCCCCTGCCACACTGGGACAGGGCTTTTGGTGCCAGCACAGTGGGACACCAATGTCCCCAAAACCTAAGAAGCCCATCCTGGCGCCCATCCCAGTGCCCATCCCCGCGGCAAGAGCAGTCCTGGGGGGCTGCACAGGGGGCCCAAAGGGCAGTTTGCCCTGGTGAACCCCGGGTGCCAGGTGATGTGTGGGGCAGGATGGGTGCTTGTGCACCCACACCCCAATCTGCCGGCCCCGACAGGTCTCCGGCGCCTGAGTCAGCGCCGCCTACGCCGGCACACCCCGGGGAGCGGCACTCACTGCCCCCGTGCCACGATGCCGTCCTGTCCTGCAGGACCACCAGTGCCGTACTGGGACCACTGGTGGCCTCATTGCAGCCCCACCTCTGCGTGGACACACCACCACAACTCTGTCCCCAGTGTCACCTGCCACCACAGCGAGCCTGTCCCCGCCGCCATGGCACCATCCCTACCACCATGGTACCATCCCCACCACCATGGCACCATCCCCACCACCATGGCACTATCCCCATGGCACCATCCCCACTGCCTCAGCATTGTCCCTATGGAGCTGGGCAGAGCATGTCCCCACGGTCACCTCAGAACCACTCAGGCACAGAACCACGGCTTCTTGTCCCCCATTGCCCAGCCCTGTCCAACACACCCACCCTGTCCCTGCGGTCCCTGTCCCTGTCCCCACGGTCCTGTCCACATTCCCATAGCCTCCCTGTCCCTCACAGCCACGCACCCCCATGTCCTTACCTCGTCCCAGGGCCCGTCCTGCTGCCACACTGTCCCGCGGCACGGTCAGGGTGAAGGTCTCGGCGGTGAAGCCAGGCTGGCATGGCGTTGCCCGCTGGCACAGCCAGTGCCCGCTCTGCCCAGAGAGAGATGTTAACATCGGGCAGGGTCCCGAGCAGGGTCCCACTCCCCCGGGGAGGGTCTTGGCAGGGTCCTGGGCAGGGTTCTGCCGCCCCATCCCGTGGCTCACCTGGAGCAGGAGGAGGAGGAGGCAGAATGGTGCCGGGCAGCCCGCCCGCTGCCCCATGGCTGGTGCTGGTGGGGTGCCGGTGGGTGCCGGAGGGATCGAGCACTGCAGCTGCAGAGCCGCAGGTGCGTCCGGTCCCAAACAGATCCCGAGCCCGCCCCGCAGGTCCTGGCCCCCCCGGGAACCGCCCCGTCCCGCCCCGATAGGAGGCGGTACCGTTCCGCCCGCACCCGAGAACTCGGTGCTCCCGGGACCCTGGACCCCCGGGATCCTGATACCCCCCGTACCCTCCACGGTACTACCCCTCCCCAGTACCATCTTATTCCCGATACCCCTTCAGCCCCTGGTACCCCCAGCTCCCAGTATCCCCAATACCCCTGATGCTCTGCGTGTCCTGGGTACCCCAGGTTTCCCCCCAATCCCAATACTCTCAGGACCCAGCCCAAGCTTTCCTTGGGTGCCCATCCAAGACTGTGGGAGCAGGGGCTGTCGGCGGGTGACAGGAGCCAGGAGGACCCCAGGTGTCCCCACACCATGGCCCCACAGGTCCCAGCTCTGCAGGGGAGCAAACATTGTACTCTGCAGGGGAGCTAACATCGGGAGCCACCGAAGCAGGAAGGGCCTCTTGGGGTGCTGCAGCCCCCTGTCCTCTCATTCACCCCTCTGGCCCCAGACACAACATAGCCAGGGGTTGCCCCGCAGCATGGCCCCAGGGATGCCTGGTGCCACCAGCTGCCCCCATCCCATGGCTCCCAGGGGCTGAGCCTGCAGCCAGTGGGAGAACCCCAGGGCTGGTGGTCCTGCTGGGGCTGGGGCCTGCCATGTCCACCCATGCCAATGCCCTTGGGCACCCTAGGGTGACAACCTGGAGGGTTGCAGGCCTCCAGCTGCCCCAGCACAGGGGGGATTGCCAAGGTGGGAGGGATTTGGCACCAGCAATGCCATGGAGCACAGGGTGGGGGGTCAGCGTCCTGCCCATGCCCACCAGCACCCCATAGAGACAAGGACACCCTGGGGGGCCACAGGCAGTGCACCTGCATAGGTGATGCTGCAGCTGTGCTGTGGGACCCACACTGGGATGGACAAGGGGGGACAGGGCTGGGGGGTCACTGAGGGGCTGGGGTCAGCGCTGACCCCCAGGGCACAACACAGAGCCTGGAGCGTCTAAAAAAACCAAATCCTTTATTAAAACTGACCCAGCTCCCATCCCCTCGTCCGCAGCATCACACGCCGTCATTCCATACCTTAAAAAATAGATAATAACCACAAAAACGCAGGCAAGGAGGCGAGGGGGCTGCACGGGGGGGGGGAGGGGGCATGGCAGGGGGCACCCCCAAGGCACAAGCAGCGATAAGGCAGGGGGCAGCAGGGTAGGGGTCCCTAATCGTCCTCCTCCCCGCCGCCGTAGAGCTCAGCCAGCTTGCGGAAGCGGCCGCCCCAGTCGTTGAGGTAGTCGTAGTCCTGATCTTCGTCTGAGTTGGACGAGTTGAGGGAGCTGAGTGAGGTGGCCTCTGATCCACTGCCCTCGTAGTCGAACACCAGCAGTGAGTCGTAGGGGGGAGCTGTGGGGTCTGTGTCGGCTGCCTTCAGGTTCTGGAGGGGGCAGAGGGATCAGAGCTTTTCACCCCTGAGCTGGTGTGGATGTGGGTATCACCCCCCTGGGCCCAAACTCCAGACTCACCTCATCGATGAAGGTGCCAATGTCATCAGGGTTGGCGGGTCGGGGTCGGTACTGGGGGGCTGGCAGCAGGGTGGGGGCCACATCATTGCGGATCACCTCAGGACGGGCGTCCAGCCCCCGGTGCAGCTGCCGCAGGTCGTAGTCCTGGACACACACAGAGAGGGTCAGGGTCAGGCTGCCCACACTGCCACCAGCCCCCCCAAAAACCCATACCCACCTGGTCCTCCTCACCACCACCCTCCTCCCCATAGTAGAAGATGTTGTCCCGCGTGTCATCCTCAGGCAGCAGCAGAGGCTCCTTCGTCACCTTCCTTCTCCTCACGAAGAGCAGCAGCAGTAGCAGGATGACTGGGGGGAAGCAGAGGTGTCAGCAGGGACGTGTGTTGCCTGCTGTGCCCAATGCTGGGGACATCCCCACAGTCCCAGGACCCCCGGGACTCCCACTCACGCAGCAGAGCCAGCAGCGCGCCCAGGGCTGCGAGGACAAAGGGCAGGGCGGTGACGGGTTGGGGTCTCTGGGGACAGCCCTGTGCCGGCCCCTCGCAGGCACAGACCCGTGCGGTGACCACGGTCAGCTGGGCCCTGCCCGGCCGGTCCAGCAGCCGCAGGTACACACTGTAGGTGTCTGGCTCCAGCGCTGCCACCAGCCGTAGGGTCACCGTGTCACCTGTGGGAGATGGGGGGGGCTCATGGGGGACTCACTGGGAGCACAAACATGGCACAGCTGCCTCCGTCAAGGATCCCCTACGTTATCTTTGGAGCCCTCATGTTACCTGTGTCACCCACCTCCACGGCCCAGCTGTCCCCTGAGCCGTGGGTGAGCTCAGCGCGGAAGGGGCCGGTGTTGGGGGGCAGGTCCCTGTCGGTGACAGTGAGGACCTGGGGCTCAGGGCTGCGCTGGCACACGGTGATGTCCCACGGTTCGGCCTCGGGGCCGTTGTCGTTCACATCAAGCAGGGTGAGGAGCAGTGTCCCTGTGCCCGTGGCTGGTGGTGAGCCTGGAGGGTGGATGATGCTGCAGGGGGGACCCCAAAACCAGGACCCTCATGGGGACATGGGTGACTGAGCAGGGGTCAGTCAGACCCCAAACTAGGACCTTCACATTGATGGGGGTGCCACAAGCAGCAGACAGAAGAGAGTGATGCTGGAGGCAGGACCCCCAAAACCAGGATTCTCTCAGGAATGTGAATACCCCAAGCAGGCATGGGGACAGAAGGAAGCCCCAAAACCAAGATTCTCAGGGGGACAGAGATACTCCAGGCAAGGGTAGGGACAGTAGGGAGCAATGCTGAAGGGGAAGTCCCAAACCCAAGATACTCATGGGGCTGCGGATGCCCCGGGCAGGGGTGGGCTCAGGCAGCATTGCTCCATGCTGGAGGCTGGGATGTGTTTCCCAGCAATGGCAACATGTGCCCCTCACGTGGGAGGGGGAACAAGGGCCCTTTCATGTCCCTCACCATCATCCACGGCCAGCAGCACAGCCATGTACGTGCTGTTCTTCGTGAAGGGGGACTCGCGGTCCAGGTGGTCCCGTGCTGTCACCAGGCCGTTGTCGGGGTTCACAGCCAGCCACCCCGCTGGGTCATGTCCCACCAGATACCTGGGGGGGCACAGGGGAGCTGCTGCTGCGGCAGGGCGCAGCAGAGACCCCCCAGACCTCGACTCAGACCCTGTCCCTGCTCACTTGATCCTCTGCCCCTGTGCCTTGTCGGGGTCCTGGGCCGTGCAGGCAGTGAGGGTCTGCCCTGGTGGCACATCCTCCGACACGGTGGCCAGCTGCACCAACGGCACAAACACCGGCGCCTCATTGACATCCTCTACAGTGACCGTGACAGTAGCGGTGGCCACTGGCAGCTTCACAACGAAGGGGACCTCGTTGGCCACTGCCACGTGGAGCACAAACTGCTGCTTCGCCTCATAGTCCAGACCCTGGGAGAGGGGGGGACAGGGGCAGTGAGAGGGAGACAGGCAGGACCCCACAGTGGGCAGCAATGGGGTGATACAGTGGTGACACAGACCTTGGCGGTGCGGAGGATGCCCTCATTGGTGACAGGGTCAGTGGCAATGGCAAAGGCACCCCCATCGTTGCCACGCAAGATGGAGTAGACAGCTCTCCACGCTGGCGTGCTGGGCTCGTCCAGGTCAGTGACAGCCAGCCGGACCACCTCCCGCCCGGCCACATTCTCTGGCACAGCTGCCTCGTACTGTGGGTCAGGAGCGCTGTCAGCACCATGGCCCAGAGGGCACCAGGGAGGGTCCCACCTGGCGGGGGGGCCCACATTACCATTTTGGGGTCAAACTCAGGGGCGTTGTCGTTGACGTCGGCGATCTCAATGACGGCCAGCGCTGTGGTGGTCAGTCCCTCGCCATCGAGGTCGGCCGCCTGCACCGTCAGTGTGTACTCCCGCACACGCTGCCAGGGATGGAGAGATAGACAGACACCCCGTCAGCCCCCTGCCTAGGGCTGGGACCCCCACCCTGCAGTGCTGCAGAACGCACCTCCCGGTCAAGGCCGCTGGCGATGACGCTGAGGGTGCCGGTGCCCCGGTTGACAGTGAACATTTGGGGATGGGGCTCCCGTGGCTCCTGGCTCAGGATGGAGTAGGCAATGACACCATTGTAGGTTTCCACTGCGTCATCTGCATCCGTGGCTGTCACCTGCATCACGGAGGTGCCTGGGGACGGGGATGTCCTGGTGAGTGGGGTGTGAGGAGTCGGTCCCAGGGCTGTCCCTGAGGGATGTGGCTGGAAGGATGCAGAGTTCTCCCAAGGCTCAGGGTCCTACCTGGCAGAGCTCCCTCTGGCACAGAGCCCCTGAACACCTCCTGCGTGAACTGGGGCTTGTTGTCATTCTGGTCCGTCACTGTCACAATTATCTCCATTGGCTCCTCCACTGGCTTCCCATTCTCAGACACCGCGTGGGAGAAGAGCTGTGGGGCAGGGGGATGAGTAGGGGATCTAGCATGGTACTGTGACACCCCCCAGTGCCCCTCAGCAGGGACCTACATGGTACTTGTCGATGTGCTCGCGGTCCAGTGGCTGCGTCACCTTCATCCAGCCTGACTCCTTCTCAATGGTGAAGATGCCCTCAGGGGGGGCATCCGCTCCCTGCCCTGTGATGCTGTAGAAGATCTTAGTGTCTCTGTCCCGGTTGGATTTGATCTGGGAGAACACATGGGGAGGGGGTCAGTACCCTCCACCACATCACACCCTGCCCTGATGCAGCGGGGATGGACACCCCAGCACCCACCTCTGTGCCCAGACCCCCAGCTCAGATTGACCCCTTCTTACCTGAACCAGTTTTTTGGGGAAGGGGCCCCTCTCGTTTTCAGGAACCTTGATGGGGGGGATCACCCAGTCCCTCTTCTGCCTCCTGAGAGCAGCATGAACCCTGGGGAGCTCCTGCGGGATGGGGGTGAGTGAGGGCACAGCTGGCTTGGAGGGCAGGGGATGGGGAACACAGCAGGGCAGGATTACCTGCGGGGAGCGCCTGCTCTGCACGGGAACTGGAGCAGGGTCCGGCTGGCCAGTGGCATCCCAGGGGGAACCAGCATCTGGGGGTGGTGCAGCCAGTGCTCTGCCCACCCTTGGCAGCCGCACAGGGCCCGTGTCCTTCTGCACCCCAACATCGCGCTCCTCAGTCCCACATGGTCCTGTGCTGCCTCTGGAGCTCCCTGCGAGGGTGGAGGGTAAGAAGGCTGGGAGGGGACCTGTCCCCCGGCAGCAACCACCAGCTCCAGGACCCGCAATCCCCCAGAGTCCCAAGGTGGAGTGGGGCAGAGGACAGTGGGAGTGGGTCAGGGGACAGTGGAAGCGGGGTAAGGGATACCGGGAGCCATAAGGGAGCGCAGTGGGAGTGCAGTGGCAGTGGAAGTTTCGGTGGAAGTTTCGGCTTTGTTACACAGATGATGGGAAATTCCTGAGCGGGCAGAGCCCTGCCCCAGCCCCCTCCCGGTGGTGTGTCACCCCCCCTAGGGGCTCCCAACCCCCCGTGGCCTGGACATTGGGCTCTGAATCTCCCTCCCCTCCTCCCACGCTACATCCCCCGTGCTGGACACGGCCCCGACTCCGCACCTCCCCGGGGCCAGGATTAGGGGATTAGCGGAGCTGAGCCAGCTCTGGGCGGCCGAGCGGCCTGGGGGGGCCGGGGAGCGGGGCTGGGGGGCTGCGGAAAGCATGGAATGAGGCAGGGAAAGCTGTGCTCCACGGCTGCCCCATACCGGGCAGGTAGCGAGCCCGGGGGTGAAGGTGGGGCCATGTGGGGCGTAGCGGCCGTGCCCCGAAGGCAGTGCCGGGGCCCCTCCCAGCTACGATGGACGCGGTAAGGGGGGCTGGAGGGACCTCAGCCACCGTGGGAAACAGGTCTGGGGCACGAGGAGCCCGGGGAAGCCCCCAGCCCCGGCCGTGGGGAGCCCTCAGTCCCCATCTGTGCCACACGTCATTTCTCCCCACCGAAGGGCCAGGCAGCACAGGGGGTAGCCCCACCGTGCCCCCGGGGTCCCTCCTTGCAGAGCCCACATGGCACCGCGCCCGCTGGGTCCCGAGGCGGAGCCGCACGGTCGGTGCCTAGGCCACGTGCTGCCCACGGAGAGGGGTCGCAGTGGCGTGGTCAGACCCCAGACCCTGCCCACGGCAGGGGCCTGGCAGTGCCCAGCTCCATTCCTGGCACGCTCAGCCGATGGAAGCGAGATGAGAAGCGGGATGTGGTAGCAGAGATCGAAGCCTCTCTCTGGCACTTACCACCAAGGAGAGCTTTTAGTGCCCCCGCGGCCATTAGACGAGCGCTGGCTCCGGCCGCGTTCCCGGGCAGCCCCAATCCCCCAGGAGCCTCCGAGCGAAGAGGGCAACAGGCCCAGGCCAAGCGCCAGCACCGGCCCAAGAGCTGGCAGCGAGACCCTGCCCAGCCTCGGCCCCTACCCAGCCCTAAGCTCCTGCCCCAGCTCGGGCCCCTGCCCGGCCTCGGGCCAGCTGGACCCCGCACGCCATGGCCGGAGAAGGGTGGCCCCGAGGCACCCACCCCATGACCAGAGCGGTGCCGGGCACCCACCCTGCGGGGACCCAGCCCTACTACCGGCGGGCGCCCCACGGCTGGGCCAGAGGCGCCGGCATCGCCGCCACCAGCTCCGTGGGGCCAGACAGGCACCACCAGTCCCACGGGGCACCGCCAGCCCCATGGCCAAGTCCCATAGCCCGAGGAGGGAGGCACTGCCCTATAGCGAGCCTCACGGCCCGGGGGGGCACAGCCCTAGAGCGCAGGAGCCCAGCCGGTCTCATGGCGCAGTCCCACACCGGGGTCTCCCGCCAATCCCACACCCGGGGCAGTGCGAGGTCCCCACGAAAAGCAGCGGCCCCACGGCCGGGGGCAAAGTGGGCCCGATCCCGGCAGCAAGGGGGGCCCTGCCGTCCCCACAGCGCCCGTAGCCCCGATGCCGGCCCCGATCGCGGCCACAGCCCGTCCTTGGGTAGCCCCAGGGGTCCCGGTGCCGCCGCGCCCCGACGGTGAGAGTTACCTGGTGAGGGGAACAGCCCGCGGCGCAGCCCCGGGGGGGCGCACGGCGGGGCCGGGAAGGGGGCGGCTGCCGGCAGGAGCGGGGGGAGGAGGAAGAGGATGAAGATGGAGAGCGGGCAGAGCCCGGAGCGCGGCCCCCGCATGGCCCGTCCGCTGCTTCTGCCGCCGCCGCCGCTGCGGTTGCCGCCCGCCGCGTCCCGCCCAGTCCCGCCCCAGGTGAGGCGGTGGCCGCGCAGGTACCGCCCCGCCCCGCCCTGCCCCGGAGAGCAGCCCCAGCACCCTGGGGGCATCCCCCGGCAGTCCACGGGACTCCTCTATTATTCCCGGGACCCCCTGTTACCTCCCCGCCACCCCTAGCAATCCGCGTTACACCCCGCTACCTCTCTGGAAACCTCCAGCAACCCCTGATACCACATGGCACCCCACCTTTACCACCCGGGCACCCTTCCGGCAACCTCCGGTACCACTCGGGCATCGCCGGTACCCCCCTGGAGCTCCCTGGCAATCCCCGGTACCCTCCTTTATCCCGGGCACCCCCCGATACCCCTCGGCACTGACTGGTACTCCCCTAAAACCCCCTGGCAACCTTCGGTACCACCCAGGCGCCCTCAGCATCTCCCGGGAACCCTCGGCCACCGCTTGGAAACTCTCGGCAACCCTGGACAATCCGCGATACCTCCCCCACCCCGTTAACCCCCGGTCACCCCCCCTTACCCCTTGGGCACATCCCCGGCACCCCTGGGGCACACATCGGTATCCCCCTGGAAACCCCTGGTAGACCCTAACAACCCTCGGGCACTGCCCGGTACTCGCCAAGCAGCCCCCTGGCTCTCCATGCCGCCCCCCCGGTGCCCCCAGCCCCTCACCGCTGCTTCCCCCAGCCCCTCTGCGCGGCCCCGTGGACACGCTCGGGCATTCCGGTATCTCTGGGTACCTTCCGTACCGTGCCTTACCGTACCTTACCACCGTGCATCCCTCCTGGTGCCCCCATGAATCCCGGTACCCTCGACCTCCTCCCACCACTCCCCGCAGGAACAGCCCTCCCCACCCTCCCCGATCTCCTCGTGCTAATCTCGGTGCCTCCTCCCCCTTTGCCGCCTATGGGTGCACGGGACCCCCAGGTCTGCACTGGGACCCCTGGGGGGGAACCATGTGTGCACCCCAACCCTGCTGGAGTGGGGGGGGTCCTGTGGCCCCCGAGGGACAGTGCCCTGAAGGGTTCCTGGGCTCCTTTATCCCCCCCCAGCCTGGAGCAGCATCCTGTGCTCTGGGCCCCCACGTAGGGCTCCCCTGCCCCCCCGCTCGGCGCTGGCAGCGCTGGAAAGCCAGCCCTGCTTCCTGGCAGGACGCGGCCAAGGTCACTGACGCCACAGGGAAGGTCCCCGGCTGGCACTCGGCACAACAGCCAGTGCAGCTGCAGCCATGCCATGCTGCACCTTCACCCTCCTCCTCCTTCTCCTCCTCCTGGTGGGACCATCCCAGTGGGGCCAGGGGCACTGCATGGCCACTCCGGAGCCCCCAGGCAGAGCCATGTTCCTCCACAGTCCCACAGCCTCGCTCTCCATCCCGCAGAACATACTGACCTTCCCAGAGCACGGACACGGCCTTCGGCGGCAGAAGAGGGACTGGGTCATTCCCCCCATCAACTGCCCCGAGAATGAGCGGGGGCCCTTC
>JAWWLV010000021.1:19873342-19883364 GCA_035041135.1 Platyrinchus mystaceus | reverse complement strand
GTGAGTGAGTGGGGACCTGCAGCAGGGGTGGATGGTCCTGGGGGCTGCATGCAGGCTGACTGTGTTCTTGCAGCTCTCTGCCCATGCTGTGTCAGCCAACGGGCAGCCTGTGGAGGACCCTATGGAGTTCATCATCACCGTCACTGACCAGAATGACAACTGGCCCGTCTTCTCCCAGGCAGCTTTCCATGGCTCTGTGCCAGAGGGAGCTGAGCCAGGTGGGACCACCATCACTGCTTGGGAGGCAGTGCTGTGGGAATGTGGGGACAGGTCACCAATAACCACCTGCTCCAGGCACACCAGTGCTGCGGGTGCTGGCCAATGATGCAGATGATGCTGTGAGCTCCAACAATGGAGTTGTGGTCTATTCCATCCTGAGCCAGGCGCCAGAGCAGCCTCAGCCCCACATGTTCAACATAGATCGCAACTCTGGGCTGATCTCTGTGGCTGCGCCGGGACTGGTGGCAGAGGTGAGTCGTGGGCTCGGCCCCCATCCCACACCCACTCCCAGTTCTGGTGTGACGCAGCCTCTCGCTACAGGCAGTCCCTGAATATACACTGGAGATCCAGGCAGCCGACATGGGGGGACACGGGCTGCAAGCCACCACCACTGCCCACATCACAGTGCAGGTGAGGCATTGAGCCCCCCCGCTGCCCATCCAGGGCAGACAGGGAGGGTGAGGCTGCGGTGAAGCCGGTGCCGTCTCTCAGCAGCCCCACGTGCCCGGCTGCCGGAGCGCCAACGCGCTCCAGGTGCTTTCCATGGTGGGAGGCGAGGCTGGGATGGCAGCTCCTCCGCGGCTTCTCCTGGCCTGGCGCCCCACGTTCCCGCCGGGCTGTGGGCCACCAGCCCCAGGGCTGCGGCACTGCTGGAGTGTGGGTGCCAGCGGGGCTCCTGGGCACAGCTCCCAGCGAGAAGCCGCCCGTGCCGGCTCGGCCCAGCCAGGGAGGAGCACCCGGTTCTGCGGGAGCCTCGTGCCAGGATAGCGGCATCCAGCCACGCCAGCTCTGTGGGGAGAGGCTGTGGCGCCAGGAAGGGCGGCCGGGGATGGCGTTTTGCGCGGTGTCACCGGCCACGGGCCCCTGGCTGAGCGGGACCGAGGACAGCCAGGTAAGCTTGCCAGGGTGCCTCTCCATGTCAGACACTGCCGGTGTCGGGCTGGCAGTGGGAGCTGGTCCGGCTCTAGGGAGGCTGCCTGGCCATGCCGGCTGCTGAGATGCAGCCCTGAGTTGTGGTCCCACCCCAGCCTGGGAGCTCCAGGAGGGGAAGGGGCCCAGCTGCCCCAACTGCTCTGACCTTGACCCCAGACAGCTCCAGAGAGCTGGGCAGGGTCAATGTCCACCCGTACGTGATACTGTGGGCAGGGATGGGGCTGCTTCCTTGTTGGGTCCAGGCTGGGTGCTGCCGCCATTCTGTGGTCCACCGGGACAGGTAGGTGAGCAGGGAGTACAGTGCTGCTGCAGGCACGGAGCCCTGCTTCCCAGTGGGAACCAGCCAGCACCCACACCACGGTGGTTGCAGTGCCTGGGGCTGAGCCCTGTGGCATGGGAAGGAGGTGGGGGCCCATATCCCAGCTGTGCGGCACAGCACGGTGTGGGGGCTGGGCTATGGCACAGCCAAGGGGGAGGCACACGGTGCTGCCAGGACAGGTCCCAGCCCCCCTTCCCCCTCTGCTGCAGGCTGACAGCATGTCCCATGTGGGGAACGGCTCCCTGACCACCCACGTGCTGAACACGGCCACAGGGCTGCCGGCGGCCGGCCTTGTCATCCGTCTGGACCAGCTGGTGGAGCCAGGGCCGCAGTGGAAGGAGCTGGCACAGAGGTAGGAGAGGTGGTGACACTGGAATGGGACAGGGACGCTGCTGCCAGTCCCCGTGAGCTTGGTTGAAGTCTCCTGGCACAACTGGCTGCTGGCAGCAGGGCCAATGCTCAGGGGTACAATCAGGGCAGGTTCTGGTGATACAGCAGGGCTGGCTCGGTCTGGTTTCAGGCACACAGACATGGATGGGCGCTGCCAGCCCCTCCTGGCAGCAGGAGAGGCCAAGGCCGGCACCTACAAGCTGCGTTTTGAGACAGCACCATATTGGCAGGGGCTGGGGCACACCAGCTTCTACCCCTACGTGGAGGTACGGAGTGAGGGGAGCCTGGGGCAGGTCTGGGGGCCATGGTCAGGCTGGGGGGGCTGCACCCCCCTGGGCCCAGCTCTGGGAGGGGGATCCCCACCACTGTCTCCTTGCTCTTCCCCAGGTCGTCTTCACCATTACTGACCCGGCACAGAAGCTTCATGTCCCACTGCTGATCAGCCCCTACTCCTACACAACATACCGGGGCAGTTAGGGGAGCACGGCCTCCCCTCAAGGATGGAGAAACAATGCCATTAAAGGCTCCAAACACTACTATTTGTCTCAAAAAATCACCTTCTGGTTGGGGGGTGAAGGAGGGAGCCCCAGGGGCAGCCTGGTGTGGTTGGTGGGATGCCCAAAGCCCTCTAGCTGTACTATGGTCCCCCTGGGGAGGAGAGGATCCCAAAGATGTTCACTGGGGTCTGTTTAATGGCACAGAGCAGGAACAGGGCACAGCCCCGCTTCCAGTGTGCCAGTGGGACCACTGGTGCTGGCCAATGTCAGGTGGGCATGGAAACAAGTCCGGCAGGGCCCTGTCCCAGCTCCTGCCCCGGCAGGGGGAAGGCCAGCGGCTGGAAGCCCAGGTTGTCCAGGGGGATGCCAAAGGCCGTCAGCTTCGCCTCGAAGGTCTGCAGCATGTCGTTGTGTGCCTGTGAGGGGAGAGTCCCCGTCAGGCCCTCTGCACCAGGGCAGGGTCTCCCTGTACCCCCTGGTCCTATTTCCATCCCCCATACCACAACCATGGAATCACAGAGCCATTTGGGTTGGAAAAGGCCTCTAAGATCGAGTCCAACCATTCCCCTGGCACTGCCAAGGCCACCACTAACCCACAACCCTAAATGCCACATCCACACAGCTTTTGAATCCCTCTAGGATTCCTTCCCAGCCTCACCTTGCAGACTCGGGCCAGCTGGAGCTGCAGGTCCTGGATGGTGTCATTCTTGGAATGGAGCACGTCCTGTTAAAGGGAGACAGGGTGTGAGGCCACACTGCCCAGCCCCGGGGACACGGTGGCCATGCTGCAGGCGGGAGCAGTGTGGCACAGCACACGGAGGAGCCACAGCACAAGCGGACCGTCCGGCAGCACAGCCTGGCAGGCAGCCACCACCCTGCCCCCTCCGAGTGGCACTGCCAGGGACAGCCAGCTCCAGGCAGGGACAGGGACCTTTTGGATCAACAACACAGCCATCCCGGTCTGCTCTGCAACACCTCTGCAACTCTGGCAGCACCACCCTGCTGCTGCGGCACCGGGGGAATTACAGGGAGTCAGGCTCCCTGAGGCAGCTGAGCAGAGGAATTCAGGGACCCCAGCAGCTGCAAGAGAGCCTGACGCCGTGACGCCATCCCAGGAATGTGTTTTCCTTCCACCTGCTGGGAGGTGACACTGCTGCCCGTCCCACGGCCCTGCTACCCATTCCCAGGGCACTCCAGAGCTTTTCTGCCACCCCTCGAAGCAGGAACCTGGATGGGGACAAGCGGGAGGGCACTGACGCGGTGGAGCTGCCATCCTGTGTCTGTGCCCGACCCACAGCCAGTGCTGCTCCTCAGCTCCGGCTGCGGCAGGCTACAGGAATGTGGGTCTCCAGGCTCTTCGCAGAGGTATTTTTAGCACGGCAGACGCTGCAGAGCCCTGGGATCCTGTCTGCACTGTCCCCTGTGGCCAGACGAGGTTCACCGGGTGCGACCCCCATGCACAGAGCCCCCAGGGAGCCACCAGACCTACCAGCAGTCGGTTGTGTGTCAGCATAGGGTGTTGGCAGTGCTGCAGGGCCTGGGGCCATGCTCCTCCAAACAGGCCCCATCTAGGGACAAATCAGTGCCAAACTCTGACACCAACACACTCGGCTCTGGAGGCAGAGTTGAGTGCCCCACGGCACTGCGTGTGGCTCCGGGAGTGCTGGCGTGGAGTGACATGGCAGCTGCAGCCACACAGGAAAGTGACTGGCACATTCCGGGGGCTGTGGGCACCCCACAGCAGGCTCTGCCCCCACCGTACCTGCCCTCACCAGCCCCCGGTACCTTCAGCTTGTGGGAGACCAAGGACAGGGCGCTGGGGTCGAGGTTGGAGACTGCGACAACCTCGCCGAGCTCCACCTCCTTCTGCTCCAGGAGGCTGAGGAGTCCCTGCAGTTTTCGCTCCAGGAGCAAATTCTTGAACCCCGTCTTCTGCTGCACCTCATTAATGGCTTTGGTAAACTTCTGGTAGAGCTCATCTCGCTCTGCCTGGACCTGCTCCAAGAGACGGCACAGCATGGTGTCACTCCACCCTCAGGAGCTCGGGGGCACAGAGGGGCCTGCAGGAGCCTGACTGGGGTCTGCTTAATGGTGTGGAGCATAAATGGGGCAGCAAACTGGTCTGGCAGCTCAGCCCAGCCATTCCCCACGGCAACTGCAGCCTGCAGGGAAGGCAGGTGCTGCAGCACAGCTTCCTCCCTCCATGGTGCAGCACCTGTGCTTCTCCTTCCTCCTCCTCCTCCCCTCAAGGCAAGGGACGCCCCAACAGGCTCCTTCTGGCACTAATTCAGAACCCAGCAAGGGCCCCCCGGCAAAGGGGGGGGGTGGTATGTCTCTCCTCTCCACAGCTGGCAGCAATCCCTGGCTCACAGCTAGTTAATAAGTGTCCTAATTAGGACACAGCCTCTCCTCCAAAGCCTATTTCTGAACGCTCTGAATCTGGTGCTGTCTTAATGATGGATTGTTAACGAGGCCTTGGATCAATGTTCATATTCCTGGGGATTTCTACGAATTGCAAATGAGCTCTCTCCTGCCTCAACAGATTTATCTGGGTTAGTGGGGGGGAGAACTCACTCTGCAGGGCTCATCCTGAGCCGTCCCGCCACAACAAGCAGGAGAGCGACCCTGGAATGCCGGCAGGAGAGGCCTGTGGCAATCCCCCCCAGCTCTGCCCCACACAGCCCCCGGCAGCCCAGGGGGCCCGCTGGAGCGTGCATGATTGCTTAGCAAAGTACAAGGCCAGGCCTGTCTGCTGACCGTGGGAGAGGCTGGAGCTCGGAGCAGCTTTGTTGGGAGCAGCCGTTATCGCCCGGCTCGGGATTAGCTTTGGAAAGCCCTCAGCTAAGCACAGGATCTGCTAAGCCCCCATGCCCTGTCCTCTGTAGAGGGTTTGGAGAGGGAACGGGACATCCAGCCCTGCCTGCAGCTCTCACCTTACTGAACCGCTGCTCCAGCACCTCATGTTCCCACTGAAGGTCCTTCAGTTCCTTCTGGGTGACTTTCAGACGGGCTTTGGAGTTCTGTGAGCGGGAAGGAGCGTTAAGGAGCATGTGATTGTCTGGGAACTGCTGGGGATGTGTTCTGGGAAAGGATGGAGAGTGAGCAGCAGAGAAAAACAGGCAGCACCCACACCAACCTCCCTGCAGTGAGGGCTACTCTGATCTCTCTCTGGATCCCCATCTGAGATCCCACAAACACCCAGCTAAGCGGAATGGGACTCACTTTGCCCAGCAATCCCAGCACACTGAGTGGCAGAGGCCACTGCTTTCCCTCCAGGAATGAGCCCAGGAAAGGACAAGGCTGGCCACGCACCATCAGGATCTCCTTGTCCGTATCATAGCGAGCCAACTTCTTCTGCAGCTCAGCCACCTGCTCCTGGGCCTGTTGCAGCGGCTCTGTAAGCTCCTTGTTCTGCAGCAGCACATCTGTCTTCTCCTTTTCCAAGACAATCTCCTTCTTTTTCATCTCCTCCACCTGCTCCTGTTCTTAGGAACACAAGTGCTGGCTCCTGAGAGCTGCCCAGCCCCTCAGAGACCCCCCCACCCTCAGGTGGGTACCCTGCTCATGAGACGATGTTCAGCCCACCAGCAGCACCCACATCATCTGGGAACTACCAAATCCAGGTGATACCCTGGCAGGAGTGGTTCCTGGGTGGAGAGGCAGCACAGGGATAGGCAGTACCTTCAGGAGGCTGATGAGTGACATGTTTTTGGCAGTGATATCGTTGTAGTAGTTCTTGATGTCACTGAAAGCCCCCTCGTGTTTCCCCATCAACTCGCTGATCTGGTTGTTCTTCCTCTCCTCCAGCTCATGGATCTCCGTCTTCCTCCGCAGGTCCATCTCCTCACGCAGGGCCTGCATCTTCCTGTTGTACTTGGCATCCATCTCTGGGGGGCACAGGGGGGCTGGGTGAGGGAGGGCCTCCTGCAGACCCCATGCCCCAGCTCCTGTGCCACCGCATTTGCATCGAGACCCTTGTGGGGTCCAGGGAGAGCTGAGCCCAGGAATGACATCCTTGGAAAGAGGGCATGGAAAAGCCCCAAGTGAGCCTGTCACAACCTAAATGTCCCCTGAGGGGGACACTGAAGTGAGGACACAGCAAAGGCACCTCCAGCCATCCCACCCCACAGAAGAGCTGGCACTGCCACAGCACAGGGAACCAGAGGGGGAAAATGGCCAGAGCTGGGGGAAAACTGGCTGGAACTGGGGAAGAAAAGTGACCAAAATGGGGAGGGGAGAAAAAAGAGCCAGAACTGGAGGGCAAACTGGACAGATCTGGGGAGGAAACTAAACAGAACTGCCTGGGAAAAACAGCTGGAACTTGTAGGGAAAACTGGCCAGAATTGAGGGGAAAAAACAGTCAGAACTAGGACAGAAAAAACTGCCAGAACTGGAGGGAACCCCCAGCCCACATGTGCTCGAGGTGCTGCTCAGGAGTCCAGAGCAACTCTTCCCATCCTGCTCCTGCAGGTTCTGCCTCTCCCCTGACCTTTGGCCTGTGCCTCGAAGTCGCTGCGCAGCCGGGCCATCTCCTCCTCATGTTTCTGTGAGGAAGAAGCTCCATCTTAGAGGAGACAACCAAATCCTGAGTCAGCCCATCCCCAGGGATTCCCTCCTGCTCCCTGGGAAAGGATTCTGATCCCAATGTTGATGCAAACAGTGGCTTGGAGGTTCTCCAGCTGCTCTCACAGCTCCGCACTGCAGCAGAGGGGTCATCCAGGAATCCCTCCTCCCCATTCCTGCACCAGAAACCCCACCCCACGGAGAGAGCCAGGGAGGCAGGATCCTGCCCCTGCTCCCACCCTGGGGCTGAGGTGCCTCACAGGTGGCTCCAGCCTGACCAGGGACATACCAGGCAGAGGTTTGTCACCGCTGCCTCGTTGGCCAACTCCTGCTCCTTCAATTTGATGTTCAAGGAGCGCTTCTCTTTCCACAGCTCCTGCTCCTGGTCCCAGTGATCCTTCTGGGCCCGCTTCAGGGACAGGATTCCCTCTGCCTTCAGCTCTGTCAGGGTCTCCTGCTGCTCGTGCAACAGGTGCTTCACCTTCTGCTTGTACACCTAAGGACAGGACAGAGACTGGCTGAAGGACTCAGCAGGAGACACCCGGAGCTGGGATGCTGGCAAGACATTCCTGGATTGCATCCTGCCCAGCTTCTCCTCTTCCCCTTCCTCTCCTCCTCAGAGCTGCTCAAGGCTCACATGGAGCCCTTCTCCCCCACCTTGATCTCCACTTGGTGCCGCTCCTCTGCCTCCTCCATCTCCCGGTCCCGGCTCCGCAGCTCTGCTTTCTTCTCCTCCAGCTCCCGGCGGGTGATGTCCCAGCAGCTCTGAATCCTGTTACACTCCAGCTGGAAAGAATTCCGCTCCTGCCGCTCCTGGTCCAGCTCCTCCCGGAGACGCTGGACATGCTGCAGCAGCTGCACAGCCGAGAGGAAGAGACAGGTAAGGCAGAGGGGAGGCCTTGGACACGTGCCTTTGAAGACTCCATGTCCCAAACCTGGCAGAACACGGTGGTTGTCACTGGGATGGAGCAGGGGAGGTCCCTGATTGAACCCAACAGCCTTTGGAAAAGGAGTCACAAAACCTCATCCCACTGCCAGCAGCCTGGAACAGGGTTGTGGCTCACAGTATTCAATAACACCATTCTCAGGTGCCTAAATACTCCCGGATCATGGAATTGTTTGAGTTGGAAAAGCCTCTAAGATCAAGCCCAACCATTCCCCCAGCACTGCCAAGGCCACCACTAATCCATGTACCCAAGTGCCACATCTACATGACTCTTAAATCCCTCCAGGGATCGGGACTCCACCACAGCACTGGGCAGCTGTGCCAGGTCCGGACAGCCCTTTCCATGAAGAATTTTTCCCAATATTCAACCTAAATCTCCCCTGCCGTAACTTGAGGCCATTTCCTCTGGTCCTGTCCCTTGTTCCCCAGGAGCAGAGCCTGACCTCCACGTGGCTCCACTCTCCTGTCAGGGAGTTGCAGAGAGCCAGAAGGTCCCCCTGAGCCTCCTTTTCTCCAGGCTGAGCCCCCCCCCTCCAACTCCCTCAGCCGCTCCTGGTGCTCCAGATCCTTCCTCAGCTCTGTTCCCTTTCCTGGACACGCTCCAGCCCCTCTTTCTTGCCGTGAGCGACCCAGAACTGACCCTAGGACTAGATGTGCCTCAACAGTGCCCAGCACACAGGGCTGGAGAGCAGAGGGTGGGATGGGGTGGCTGCTCTTTCCAGGAACAACAAGAATGCCCCTTCAGTGACACAAATCCCGGCTGCTCATCTCTGTCACCCTCTGCCACCTGTTGTCCCCAGAGCCAGGCCACACAGGGGGCCCGAGAGCTATTCTTGGTGGTGTGGGGGATCTCTCACCTGCTCCTTGCTCATGTCCTCCAGGTCCAAGGCATCCACCACCGCCGGACCTTTCCCTTTAGTCGATCCTTTCTTTTTGGGTGCCTGAGGACAGGAAGCCAAACGCAGGAGGTGAATGGGTGAGCAGGAAGCCGTGCTGCTCAGGTCCACCGTGCCGGCCCCGGAGCATCCCTGCTCTCACGGCAGGGACGGGGCCCCGGGAGGAGCCTGGAAGCCTCCGGGACCCCCGGGACCCCCGTGCCTCATGGGTCACCGCTGCCGGCTGAGGTCCACAAAACGCCTGTACCCAAAGTAACAGCTCAGGAGCGTCACCGCAGTGCTGGGAAAGGCGCCGAGGGGCTCCGTACCCTCCCCGTGAGCGGAGCAGGCCGAGGCCCCCAGCCCTCGGGGCTCAGGCCAAGCCCGGCCGGGACAGACCGGGCCCCACTGCTCTCCCCTGTCCGCATCCCCAGCTCCAGGGGACCCTCCAGCAGCTGCCTTCGTTCCTCCCCCGGCCCCGGGCCCACTCTCACCATGGCGGCGGCCGCCGGCGCCGCGGTCTCCCGGCAACGGTCGGGAAGATCTCGCGAGAGGAAAGTGAAATATCGCGGGAGGTGCGCTGCGGGATACGCCCCCTAGCAACGCCACGCTCCGCCCTGGCAACGGGGGCGGGGCCGGCGGGGGATCCAGGGCGGGATCGAGGAGACACCGGGGAGACCGGGGGGAATCGGGAGAGTTCGGGAGGATCAGGGGGAACGGGCGGATCAGGGGGGTCCCGCTGTGCCCGGCACAGCCCCGTCCACCCCCGCGCCCACCTCCGCGTCCCGGGCTGCCCCCGCGGCTGGGGTCCCCCGGCTCCGCTCCCGCACCCCCCGGACTCCCGCAGCACCCCTGGTCCCCTGTGCCATCCCGCTCTCCCCGGTCCCTCTCGCGCCCTCCCCTGTCCCCCTCGTGCCTCCCGCCCATCCCAGTGTCCCCGCCCATCCCGGTGTCCCCGCCCCCGCCGCGGCGGACAGGACCGTGCGGGCTGCGGGCTGGCACCGGGCCCGCCCCGCCCAGCACCGGCACCGGCACCGGACCCGGCCCATGACGGCTCCGCCAGCGGCCGTCACCGCAGGTGAGGGTGGGGGCCCTGGGGGGGCGGCACGAACCGGAGCGCCCATCACCGTGGAACCGGGCCGGGCCCCGCGGGGCGCGCGGGGGGGGCACAAGGAGATGTAGGGCGGGAGTGCAAGAGGGAGAGTGCAAGGGGAGGGGGTGCCGGGGGGGGTGCATTGAGGGGGCATAGGGTAGCGTGGGGCCGTGCTGCGAGTGCCCGG